>NIUQ01001016.1:0-36762 GCA_002796945.1 Plectus sambesii | reverse complement strand
ATTCAAAGGCCATACTAACAACAAGTATTGTCTGTTTAATCAGCTTTGCCTCAGTGCGATTTTTCACATCATCGTTGCAATGACTACGTAAAACACAATGACCAACAAAATAGCGACTGCTGTAATGACTATCCAAATGACTGCCGCAAAGAAATCCAGTTCTTGTCGAGGTTCGCTGGCTGTTAAAGAGATGATTTCATTTACTTCTTCTTTCATTTGACACAAATCTTGACTGTTGATAGACGGGGAGCAATATTCGTATTCGGACAAAGTACACTTCTGAAATCAGAATAATTTGCTTTTCATTTTCGACCATCTCACCTCAAATTTACAATACTCGCACGCTTCGTTTTAGTTGGGATATTAGTACGTGTCAAAATTGTCACAAATCCTCTATTTCTGCACCAGGGCAAGCTACTGCTTCCCGAGGCCAATTTAATAGAACTATTATTGGTACAGAATCGCAAAATTACAATAGTTTTAGGTAACAGACCCTGATCACTAAAAGAAATCGCACAGGTAGTGCTTGCAACCCTCTATATATTTTTTTACCTCATAAATAGTCTGAGCTCCAGCATTCACCAAAAAGTTGCTTTCCCTTTGCTTTAACCTGGACTTTTGAGTCAGAACGTAAAGTAATAGTTTGCTAATAGCCTCGCGATTATCAGCGTTCTATTCAAAAGTTGATGAACTTTAACAACTGACAGGAGTTTCATCTGGTTGTCCACTGGATAAAGCGAGCCTACCCTGCCAGCTCCATTATCTTTACAACTGATTCTATAAAATGAACGGCTAATATGACTATCTGCTGTAACAAGCAATTTTGTCTGCTTCGACTGATACGGGCTAGCTGAATTTTGCGAGGTGGGGAATGTGTTCGACGGCGTCCGTGAAGCAATTCAGCCTCGACTATTTATTTTTGCGAGCGGTTGTCAGACGAATTGATGACGCAATGGCATGGCGGTCAGTGACCGACAGAGCGGAGCGCATTTTCCAGCAATGCTATCAATATTGTCTCTATGGCTTGTATTTTGTTATTCATTCCGTGCTGAAATTGCGAAAGCGTTTGTTAATCTCAAATAGATGGCGCTGCAATGTTATAATGCAGGAACATCACAATATCACACGCTTGATAAACGCATTTAGAAACACTTCTAAAACATTGAAAATATCGCTCAACATATGCCTAAAAATACGCGACTTGGAAAAAAGAAGTTTCAATTTTTCCTGAAAGTAGCATCTGGTTGTGTAATCCACTTTTACATAAACGTCGTTTTAAATTGTATTCGGTGATTCAGATCTATACTAAGTATGGTTCATTTAAGTGGCATAATGAAAAATTATTAAGCAAGCATTCAGCATTAATTTTGCAGCGTAGTAGGAAGTAAATTTTTTAGAGTTTCTAATCGTTTTGGATAATGTTGTCCGTTCGCAAAGGTGACGTCGGCGGTTAATCGGCGGAGCAAATAGCCTCCTTTATCTTCACAGCGTGGTCGACGTCGACGACGCGATGATTTAGTGGCAGATAGAGAACCATCTGTTTGGAATCGTGTCTCAGCGTTCGCTCGGAATGACTTTTCAATAGCGAGATTTGCTTGAAGTAGTTATCAGCGACAGTTTCCTGTGTTAGAATTAGACGCAGTAAAGAGCTTTACTAAAAACTTATTAGCCTGAAAAAAGAAATTGCATACATTGATCGGTTGATTCTCGTTAAAAGTAGCTGATTTTAATTATCAATGTTGGGATTATAGTTGAAAAAATCTATAGGAATAGTATTTTTCGAGCCTGGTAATAGATTTTCCCATTTATCCCTATCGAATTTTTTTGTCTAATGAAAATTTTTATTCATCAGCATCGACTCTGACTAGCTGCATAAAGCAAGTAGAGTTCAATTCTCAAAGATATTGATGAGAACAGTACGTCTTCCAATCTAGAAAAAATAATGCAACGATTAATTTGTCCATCATTAGCTGATTTTGTCGTGTATCAATGCGCCACTTAGGACTAAATATAAACTCTAATGAATATTAATTTTTGCTACTCCCTTCTATCCACAGTTTTTACGCATATGGTATAGTTTTGAAAAAAAGAGAAGCTTTGTTTATCAATTTTATGAACAAACCAGAAATGTATTTCTAGCAATCCAATTTTCTTCGTTGGTGCGGTTCAAAAGCAAATGTTTTTGACGATCATTGAATAAAATGGGGTGGTTTAGGAGTGAACTGAATCAGCGTGGATTCCGATTAGACAGTAGTCTTTTGTAACAAGTCGCGGTACGCTTTTAACGACTGCTGAACTAAAGGGTTTATTCGAATTTGTGTTCTATAAACTGGAACATCTCTACCGAATATCCCTTCGCGTTCTGATTCGAGGATCCTTTCCGTCGACTGAAATAGCTAAAATATATTACGACATCAGTTTGCAAGAAGAAATCAACTAAAATGAAGCATAAAGCTTTTCTCGCTTTGGCCGCCATCTTTGCTCTAAACGAAATCGGCAGTTGCTGTTCGTGCATGCCAGCGAGTCGCGAAGAGAAAATTTGTCGTTCTTCTTACGGTAAAATTTTAATATTCCTTTACGGTTTAAAAGTGCAAAACATGTAAATTTTCAGTTTGAAAATTAATTTTCTTTCTTTAAAAAGTGGCGCCATATTGTTGACATTTGTAACTCCTGTAACTCGCGTAAGGACTACTTTTTCGCCATTGAGTTGAATGATCAAATTTGAAAAGTGACATGAATGGGGAAATATACGCCTATCGTAAAATTTACTATTCCTTTATCTATATTATTAATTAATATTGATAAAATTGGAAGCATTTGAGTTGATAAAGGATATATCCTAAAATAACATAGCTTTAAATTTATTCATTGAATGTTTATGATTGATATGCGGATAATTATTACCCTGGCTGATGATTGTTATTTTATCTGAGCAGTACACAGGTAACTAAAAGCATTTGTTAATTAATGTACGTTATAGTAGGTGTAGTGAAGCTTCGTTCCTCTGCCTACTATGCTGGGGACAGTCGTCCTCAATTCATATACCAAGCCGTCCAAATCAACGCTCTCATGGAGGTTTATTTTCAGTTCTGAAATATTCTATAAATTCAAATATTTTAAGTTAAAAATAGATATTTTCTGCCTTTTAGGGCCACTTCGAACTAAGATCTAACAAAAGCATCGTGCTCATGACAAATATGTTTACCAGCGCTTGCGGGTCGCCATTACAAATTTCTGAATATCCAGAGGAAAACGTTTACTTCATTGCCGCTTGTAAGTTGCATTGTATTTTGAATGAATTCACGTCAAATCGGTTGCTTGATATACCTTTGCGATCATAACCGAGTCTGTATTATTTTCTGTTCTTTTATGCTTTTTGAATAGTTCTTCTGAATATCGCTTGAATCATTCATAGGAAGCTAAGAGTTGCTCTGAGTTGCTTAGAAATTACGGACTACAATGTTAGAAGCTAAAACAAATAAATAAATTTAGAAATCCTTACTTCCCTTATTATCAGTTTACCGTTTGCTTTTTAGACACATATGGGCGTGAAAAAGTCACTTTCGGATTATGCGATTACATTTCTCTCTGGAACAACAAATCGCAGGAAGAAAGAAAGTATTTTACGAAAGAAAACATCGAAGCAGTTTGCGAATGCTTGGAGAAGAAAAAAGAAAAAAGTGATGAAAAATGCAACGATAAAATAATACTGCATAATTGAATGGATAATCTTTGAACCATTTAAAGAAGATTTTTACTATTGATAAAGACAAAGTAAATATCAGTAAACGACTGACTGTGCAGTTAACAGGGCATCAAAAAATCTGTAAATATACCATTTCCTCTTTAATGAGGATATTTTTCAGTTTAAGACATTTTAAAACTGATTGAACTTGAAAAAACTTCTTTTTGAATACGAAAGTCTTCTTATTAAACGCGGAAATAGTAAATTATTTCGAGCGGTAGCTGTGCGTATTTCGTGCTAAATATGGAAAGCATTACGATAATTGTTCACGCTATAATTGATCAATGGTGCGCGAAACATACAAGCATAGACAGTTGTAACAGTTTTTAACTAATGGCCACATAATGTTTCTGTCAACTTTGATCGCAGCGTCGACTAAAGAATAATAATAAAGTGAGTTACGTATGCAAAGCGAGCATGTGTCACAGTTCTCACGCAAAAACGTTCAATAGAGTCGGACCAGACGTCACAGGCATCGGTCCGAGTCACATGCAGTGCCTTCGCTTGAGTCATTTGGCGGGAGATACACAGATGCACAACACTTCTGTTCTTTGATCCAACCGGCATAAAGTTGGCGCGCTTTGAGCTTATCGAACAGATCGACTGCACGGCTTTGTCTGTCCATTGAATAACGAAATGCTGCTCAAAGTTGCTATCCTACTAAGCGCGGTCGCTGGTGAGTGCGAAGATTTGGTACTGTTCGATTAGTTGAGGCTCTAATCTCATTCTCAGCAGCATCCTGAGATCAACATTGAGCGTCCATAGTTCGCGTAGAAGTAAAAAACGAGCAAATATTAATGAGAGCAGCGTATGCAAAGGGGGTGGTTAAATGAGTTTCCAACCAGACAGGGGCATTGGATTATCGAATAGGATCTCCCAACGAGTCTCATATCTCTTGGCTCCGTATTGCTCGAGAGTTTGAGAAATTATTTCTTAGTAACTAGTAATTAGGTACATTGTTACATTAAAATGATTAACTTGAATAAAGACACTTTCAAAATCCAAGAGGATACTTTTCTACAAAACTGATTCAGTAAAGTATCCTTATTGGAGTAGAAACGATATAAGTTCCTTTAGTTAAACAAATGAAATGTCATAAACAAGTCCAAATTAGATGGAACTGATAACCAATGCAGCTTGTTTTTGCATAACCACCGTGCGTTGACAGCACAAGAGTATAGCGCTCAATAAGAAAACGAATGTCAAGTTTTCTTTCAGTAGCCGTGTTTGGAGACAGCTGTCTGCACTGCATTTGCCTACATGAGTCGGGGTGCAAGCCGCTCGGTTGTCATGAGGACGTAGGCTCGCTGTCTTGCGGATACTATCAGATCAAATGGCCGTACTACGAAGACTGTGGCAAGCCTGGGGGTGCGTCCGAAACGGACTGGAAGAAATGCGCGGATGATTACAACTGCGCGACTAAATGCGTCGAGGCATGAATCTTTTTCAAGCTCTAATGAATGAATCTCTTAACTTTGTGCTTTATAAACTTTCTCTTAGTCTGATTGGTTACTGCACTTTCATTCTCATCACGAACGCGGTATTTTAGCATTATGTTGCTTAATATAGAATAAATACATCAATGATAATATGTATTTTGCTCTTTGGCTTCAGAGGGCATACATATACTTACTAAGCGACCATTGGCTAATGCTATACCTCCGTTATCCGCTTGTTATTGTTTTGAACTCGCGCGATGCTTGAATGCTGTTTACACATACTAAGCGCAAAAGTGGAATCTCCACATAAGAGAGGGGTTAGTTTATTATTGATCATTGAAATACACAAAAATGAAAGCGTGACACCTACGTAATTCGAAACTCGCAATCGCGCAGGAAGCTTTTGAGTGCG
This sequence comes from Plectus sambesii, assembly GCA_002796945.1. Taxonomy (NCBI): domain Eukaryota; kingdom Metazoa; phylum Nematoda; class Chromadorea; order Plectida; family Plectidae; genus Plectus; species Plectus sambesii. The sequence goes on along the minus strand of NIUQ01001016.1, from coordinate 31,166 downwards.
GGGATAGTAACCTAGACAATAAACTTTAAGTGCAAACAAATTCAATGCATCTTTGCAGAAGTACATAGCACGCTACGCCGGTGACTGCAAGGGAGTTGGCTCGTGCCAGCAGATGGCGCGACTTCACAATGGCGGTCCGAACGGCTGCCATGTCTCGGGCACTTTGGGCTACTGGGACGCCATTCACAAATGCTGCGGATGCTCGTAAAATTTTTAAGAACATGAACAAAAAGAACTAAAACTGTTATCCATTTCTTACTGCTCTTTACGAATTGTAGGTATGCTCATGACCTGAGGTCAGAGAAAAGTGCTGCTTTAGAATATCTCACATGTAGGAATTTCAGAATACTGTAGCCAAACGTCATACACTTAATCTTAACTTTGACTACTTATCTCCGAAAATGCTAAGTTTTCCAAACTTCGGTTAGTTTCACAATGTTCGCCAAAAACTTGTTTCCTTGAACTGATAGCCCAGTCCTGAGCCCACGAGCTCGTCTATGCTACCAGTGAATGAATGATCATGTTATTATGTTTAGTAAGATTTCATTTTTCCTTATGTGTGGAATGATGCAAATTTGAGAGATTTGCATGGCGTCAGTTAAAGCATTTTCTTGTGATAGTAGACACCTTACAAACATTCATCATTCTCATTTTAAACGCAAGTTGTTCAATAATATCAGATGAAAGCATATGATCACGTCACAAGCAACTCAAATATGATACTCAGCAAACCTGGTTAAGATTTCAGTCACTGAGCTTTTGTGAAATAGTGCCCTTGCACGTAGAAATCAATAAGTATCAACCAGCCACCAGCGTTGCAACTCAAGTCTGTAACTAAGTTATTTAACTTAGTTAAAAACTTAGTAATAGTACTATATAACTAACTAGGTTTTAAAAAATGAGTTTAACCAACTAAATAACTAAGTTTCCAAAAAAACTTAGTTGCAACACTGGCAGCGACACGTTTAAATGAATATTAGCGTATTATATTCGATAGTGTATCGATGTAATTATTTATATCGGGCAACAATCGTACTCAGATAGCAATGATCGTTTTGATATGCACTTCTATCACATATATACAGATAGTGTAGAGAATAGACTGTACTTAGGCAGACAACAATGAACATTGCTCATATGCCTTTATTTATACTTCTGTCAATGAAAGGAAACGTATTCAATCAATCTGACTCTTCAGTTGGCTGCACAGTACTTTAGTGGAACACTCTGTCGGTAATAAACGCCTGTAAACTCTCACAGTATTTTTTTGGTTACGCCTTATTTACAGTCATTTTCAGTACGGCATTCAAATTTTTCGCATACACAGGGCAAACAGGGCACTATCTTTTTATTTTACTGTTAACATTGGAACCTTTTAAGGCGCTGTAAAAGTATCGTGGTGCTTGTCACGTTAAATCTCTTATCGTTTAGTTATGCATGAAACCTGGTTGATTCTCGGTTGGCCAAGACTAATGCTGGCTACGATAGTTGTCTGATGACTAATTTTCTGGCAGAAAATCAATTCTAAAAGCCGGTTTCGGAATTCACCTGTCAACCATAGATAAACAAAGAAGTTCATAAAAGAATTGATGCACGGCAACAACAATATGATATACAAAAGATAGCCATAGACTTGAAGACCAAGAAAACGAAGCGATAAGACATAGATTTGGGGGACAGTGACCAAGATTACGGATAGGAAGCTGACAGCAAGAATAGGTTTAATGTTTTGAACCTCTTTTCGCACTGCTGCGATTGCGCCGCTATTCTTTCGCGCCTGAGTAAAGGCAAACACACTCAGGCTAAACGCAGAAATTTGTACGACAACAATGAGGATTTGATGCATTGTACTATAGACGGGATGTGAACTAAAAGTCATCGAGCAGCTTGCCCATGGAACTATCTTTTCCTGCAATGGCAACACTGTGAGAAAGTAAATAATTAACGATACTGTGCTGAGAATAACGCAGAAAAGCAACAGGCCGAACCTGTGCTGGAAATGAAACCTGGCGCGGTACCAAAACGGCAGTTGAACAGCCAAGACTCGTTCTATCGAAATCATCAGAGAAGCGAGATCGGGCAGCTGGATGCCTATTATTTGGAATGTGGCATAAAACTTCATAGCGCACTCCCACGGAGAAATGGGCGCATAGTAGGCGGCGCTCTTCATTTCCTGAAAGTTACAGAGCATTTTATTAAGGAACTTTTTTTAAGAAGCAAAAGATTAACGGTACAATTATAAAACTCTGGAACAATGGCTTGCGCAGGTACATGATTGCTCGCTCATCTACTTTTCACAAGAGTATGATGTTCGTGGATGATTAGCTCAATCAGTGCGTTGGAAACGTGAAATAGAAGTGAAATCAAAAGATAAATTGTCAAATTAATGCTGGAAGAGATCAAGCAATATAAAGAGCTCAATAGCTAGCTAAAAGTTAAAAATCAGCATGGTCTAAAGATCGATAAATATGGGTAATTTATGCATTATTTGAGGGAACAAGTAGCTTCAGAGGACATTGAAAGAACATCAGCGATTTGTTTAAAGAAAGTTCTGCAATTGTTTTAATTGCATTTTGCAGTGAGTGGTAATGCAGTAATTTGCAGTAATTGCAATCTTATTGCCTGTGCAAGTAATGACTAACCGTTTGGAGCACGAACAGGTATTGCAATTTCCGAGTCTTCATAAAATTACGCATTATTTCAATTTTACGGACAAATGTTTTTTGGTCACAAAACTGAACGTGTAAAATAATAATCTCTTCGATGAGCGTATAATATATTTTGATTACTTTTGCTAGCGATCATTACTGAGGCAAATTTACCTTTTCGCGTGTAAAGCCAGCATACGCAAAGTAGATTCCGTTCAACAAGTCGCCCACCGCGATTAAGATGAATAGGTAACGCTCTCGTAGACTACGATCCTTCAAAAACACGACGACTGTGAGTAAGTTGACCACTATTGTCGCTACTCCACAGTATCCATTTACAATGTTCATTTGTAGCTCCATCGCAGCCGATGCTTGAATGTTGGACATATCGCAGATTTTAAAGTTGACAGTCTCTTGCTCTCGTTTTGATGATACTCGCAGCTAACTCACGATAAGATTTTTTCGCCAGAGCTGTCACCTGTATCGTAAGGATACAGAGATGTGCAAGCAACTCTTTGCGGTTCTTTCAGGTGAACAACTTGGACACACTGCTACGAATAAAGCCTTGTCTTTTTTGAAAAGTATATATAAATTACAATTTGTAAGATGTGCATTAAACTGACATGTAAAGACAGAATCAGCGTCGTCTCATACCAATATCAATGTCAGCGCAGCCCAAATGACCGTACTTTTAAATATTCTGTCGTTGATTTATAATTATCGTGCGCTCCTTGGGGGCCCTTTTAAGCTGCATAGAGCAGATGTGTCCATAGCAAGAATACGCGTTCTCAAATCTCAAGCCACATAATCAGCACATTTTCTTTTGAAACAATCCGGCGTGATCTCGAGGAAGTCCAGGCAAGTTTAGTAATGAGGAGCGGAAGAAAGATCATTTAGCCACATGAGACATTTTGCTCTCAACAGTTTGACAAAGATGACTGCAAGGATCTTCGAGGGGACTAATAATCACGAGTGTTTCAATGTTTGCGCTACACTGACGTAGAGCGAGATGTTATTCACTGCTAATGGCAGTTTATCAATTTATTTGAATCTTTAGTTTAGAATTAGTCATCTTTTATCGTCACATGATCCCTCATCAACTTTGCTGACACAACTGACCTTGACAAAAGAAATTTAAAGAATGCGTCACACATGTTTGGAAATAACATGTTGTTGTCTGTTAGATCCTCGCTTTCTGCAAATCGCTTGAGACTGACATAATATGTGAAGCGAATGATAATTCAAGGCAAAATCGATACCGCGCCATTTGATGTGATATATGCAAATTTTGCATTCTGAACTTAGTGCTTGTGTACTATCAGATCAACCCTACATAAATTCTTCTATTATCATGTGCATTTCGCAAATATTAGTCCTCATTGCTGGTATGAAGATTCTGAAGTTGAAGCAGCGAAGATTGTAACTTACTCACATATACTCTTTACAGAAGATTGATTATACCATGTGAAATTTATAGCCTTTTGCATTTAGGTCAGAGGTGGGCACTGACAGGCGCCTAAGACAGGCACTAGTAGGTAGTCTGGAGGGTGCGTATCTCCATATCATTCCGCATGAGGTGAAAGAGCGATTGTCACTTAGCATCAGCAACGACTGACTTTTCATATCTCCGAGCGAGCTTATGGAAGAGCTCTATTCGAAAATATATGGTAATTCCATCTCCTCTAACGCATGTTATACCAACTTCAATTAAAGCATTTCTCGCCGAAAACTCGTGACCATTGTTATTCGTCCGCAAATTGAAGCCTCGGGCTTTTATTATGAAAGTTGCGCTTTGTAGACTTCATACCAAAGAACATTTCTTTCATCGTGCCAAGAGACTGGTAAAATATATAAGAGTGAAAAGAAACAATGAGATGTGAACGTGGACAAACGCGGCGAGTAGAAACAGGATAGGGGAAGAGAATGAATCCATAGGTAAATGTGACCAAAGACCGCCTTATTCGGCGCACAGTCATAGGATATCAGCAGGCGCCTGTGGCTGCGGGGGGCCGGGGGAGAGAGGTGCCCTCAGGCGTATATATCGTTTCATCCAACGCTTACCTGAAACAGACTACTGCTCCACAGCAATGATTTTGTCATTTACTCCTCACACTCCAAGCGTGAAAGTAATAAATCTGCCTGAATAGTGCTGACTTCCGCATTTCCTTCACTCATCTCTGTATGCAACTTAATAAACGTTTTGCCTCACAATTCCACAGTATGTCGCTCATAATCATTTTGTTCTTTGCGATCAATCCATTCTGCCAAGCATCTTTTACGAATAAAATCTGATTATTTCCGCCCCGGTAAAAGCATAAATGGTACAGAACTCGACTCCCAAATTGAAGTCAATGACCAATGCTAAGTGGTTATTTTCACAATAGGCACGAAAAATTATTCAGAGTCTTTGTTGATGATCATTCGTAAGATTGTGCGAACTATGATGTTGTAGGTGTTTCCATTGAACACGTCATCTGCGCATGGTCAGTTTTTGAAGTCTGTTGAGCAAATTGTTTACCTCGACTGCGCGCAAGTCACAACCTGTCTTTACAAGGCTATTTTAGTGGTTCTTTCACTATACACGAATTGACGTTCTTAGTCAGCCCAGCCTCGGGGTATTCGATGCGGTTGTGGCGCGCAGTTGACGTGTTCCTACTTTAAACTCTCCTTGGCTGTTGGTTCAGCACAGATAGTGAGCAATCGAACTGCGACGGAAGCCCGTGTTTTATTCCCTCTTCATAAAGTTTATTATGTGCTTTGCTTTACGGTAAACAAGGATTATCTCGGTAAGTCGTGAATGATTTCATTTTTGTTATAGAAAAATAGCATTGAGTGTTTTGATCAGGTACGGGGAGCGCTTTATTAATATTAATAAAAAGTTTGTCTGCAGTGATTGTTGATAACTTTGTTCATGAAGGGAATCATGTTAGATTTAGTAAAGCTTCAATAATAAATACAAACAAATGTCATAGTTTCTTCTGAACAAAAGTTCTGTTTTAAAAGCAAGATGAATAAGATTAGCCAGCCGTTCATTTTGTCGCGCTGTTAAACTTGTGATATAATAACACTTTCAATTGCAATAAACGATCGATTGATAAATTTCGCGATATGCATACAGGGTGGCTCAAAAATACATTAGCATTTAAAAAAAGCATTTGTGTATGTATAATGCGCACGTATTTTTGCGCCACCCTGTGAATAGCGCATGAAAACAGTGTGCGTGTGCATCTGCTCGAACGAATAAACAGAAATTTGATCATTTCGAACGATTTTCCAATGTTTTCTTCGTTCAGACGTTTAAAAACATCTTTATTGATAGGCTTCCCAGTGAGCACATGCGACATCTATATTAACATTCAATTGCTGATCCATTTCAAATTGCACTCATCTTTTCATATTATGCTATATGCTTTATTTCAATTCAGTTGGGCCAATACTTTGCTAACCGCTTAGTTATAAAAATTATTAGACTTACAAAATAGGAGAGAAGAGATTAGTGAGTGAAATTTCAAACTAAAGAATGTCGGCATGACTGCTTGAGGCGAAAAATGTTTGACCCGAAAAGGTTTGGAATTCTGCCAACGATTTTTATGCTCATACCGGTTGGACGTAGCATGCGGAACTTCAGTCAGAGCGATCAAAGTTCTCTAAGATAGAACCAAATAAATAACGCTGACAATTGCTAATGGGCTTCTCTAATCTATTTTCTATTTCAACCCCTCGATAATTCCACTTAAAAACATGAGTTGCCCCTTTTACAGTGGTACATATCCCTGAACTGTGCCTTTTTCGGACTGTATTAATAAATATTTTACACCTAAGCACTTCAATGAATGAAGCAATAAGTTGGCGAAAAATTTGACTCGAGCATTTGAGTAGATAAAAAATTATGGTAGAATTGTGCATACCGACAGTTCTGACCTCGATAAAGAATATTTCAAAAGAAATATATCTCGATATTTGCTCTCTCAGACAATTATTTGATAATAGTTTTTTGTCTTATGACGCAGTCATGGGAGGCATAGAATGTTTCACCGGAACAGGAAAGAACGAGTAGCTCGTTTGAAAAGGGAAGAGGCATAGACAGCGTAGGATGGATGAGACGGGACCGTTTCATCCCTGTGGCATCTGCCACTTCGTTTTATATTTTCTAAAAAGTACGTCACCTTCCAGCCACCAGCACCTGCGCATCGCAGGAGACGATTTTATAAAACTGGTGTTGAAACAATCGATGTCTGCATCTTATGTAAATGTAGTGATCCGCTGGAAGTGACGTAGACTTTCCGCGTACCTAACCTGTAGTCTAAACCTGAAGAATATCAGACGATATGTCGTCTCATGTAATAGCGGGAATTTTCTTATAGTAAATTCCTGAATAAATGGTGCACTGACACAAGGGGTGTGTCAAATCCGTTTCAATGATACTCGGTCATTTGTATCCTTCGAATCAAGCAAAGCATATATCATTGCTTAGAATTTGTTAAGCAAAATTTGAGCATTCAGTATTTGAAACGTTAGAATGGAAAATAATTATGTGCAAATAGAACAAATATTCCGATATTGCTATTCAATTCTGAGGGTATTTGATAAATTCACCTGTTTATATTTGCGCTACATGAATGAGAGTATAGTATTGCAATCATTCTAGGAATTTAGTTTCGCTATAGTTACAGTACATAGAGACAGATTGTAAAAATTTCAGCTGTAATTATCCAAATACATTTGCAGAAAATGCAACTGTGCACTGCCGTATGCGAAACGAAATTGCAAAGCATTTTCTATAAGCTTGGGCTGTTTATCGGAAGACGACCATGGCATGTCATTATGGGTGTCATTGTGGTCATCGTCCTGTCAGCGGTTGGCTTCCTCAACTTCGAGCAGAACAACAACACCAGGACAGAATTTACGCCCACCAACGCCCCTAGTCGTCAAGAATTCGACACTGTCGAAAAATTTCTGCAGCAAAACGGCACTCTCTTCATCGTTCGCTTATTGATACAGGCGAAAGATGGAGGATCGCTGCTACGTCCAGCTGAACGCCATGAAGCGTTGAATATATCTCATGCGCTTCACTTGCAACTTAAGGTTTGTGAGCAGATCGGATACGTGTGGTTTTTGGCGCTATGATATCAAATGTGACTCGGTGAACAGCCAGCTTATAAAAGGGCTTTAGGTATATCTTTAGTACGAATGCCTAATACTGACTGAAATGGCTATTGAGCATAATTATCTGTGCTGCTTTATCATATCTAAGTCTTCTATTCACTTTGATATGCACGGTATAATAAGTGTATCTTCATTTTACTGAAGTATTTATAGGTAGCAAAAAGTGGCAAGGAATACGCCTTCAACGATTTGTGCACGCCATATTGCGATAAAAATGCGCCCTTTTTTACGTTGCTCAGGATGTATGATTCGGATATGAGAAAGCCAACGTATCCAGTGATGGATAACTTTGGCACGCGCATCTTCATCGGCAACAACATTTTTGGCGTAAAGATGAACAACGAAACCAGAGAGGTATGTGTTTATATGGATGTGAGAATTGTGAGAATAAACTTTGCTAGATACTTTGCATAAATCGTGTAATATTGCATTCAAACTGCCGCTTTACGAGATTCCTGCGGGATAAGGTATTTTCATGATCTGTTTAAATCGTGACGAGTTGGTTAACAGGTCACCGGCGTTTCTGCAAACTCTACAATTAGTGGCGCTTTTCCGCGTATATTCAAATATCGTAGCTTTCCAGATTGCTTATTGATAAAACTACTGGCGAAAAAAAGAATTCCTAGAATGTAACGGTGAACATTTCAGATAGAGAGTTTTACTACGGCCGTGTTGTACTATTTTTTCGTCATTCAAAAGGGCGACGAAAACTTGATCACGATTTGGGAGCAGAAGGCGAAAGCAGAGACCATTTCGAATAAATATGAGCATCTATCGGCTGGCATAACAAGCAATAACTTGGTCACGCAAGAGGTGAAACGTATGGGGACGAAGACGGCGCCGATGATTACTGGTTCTATCGGCTTTATGATACTGTTCGTCGTTGGGACTTCGTTCAGGTACGACACAGTACTGTAATTTTGGCAAAAATTTAAAGCTATTTTTGATTGAATAGGCAATATTCTTTTTTCTTTATGTATTGCTGAGCAACTGCAGTTCTTTTAAACCCATTTTTGATCTATTATTTTGAGCAAACCGAAAATTGTAAGCGTCTGCGTACAATATGCTCAACTAAACCATAAGTATAAGGTACGAAATAAAGCTATTACTGTACTTTTTAGTAGAAAAATTTAATTATGGAATGTTTCCTGACACGAAAATTGAGATTTTGAACTGAAAGTATTTTAGGTATGAACGAAGACGAAGCAAACCATGGGAAGCGCTAATCGGAGCAATTATTCCGATGTTTGCAAACATTTCGCTANGATTTTGAACTGAAAGTATTTTAGGTATGAACGAAGACGAAGCAAACCATGGGAAGCGCTAATCGGAGCAATTATTCCGATGTTTGCAAACATGTCCGCAATTGGCTTTATGTCTGCTTGTGGCCTTAAATTTCAATCAATAGTCGTGTGTACACTGTTTCTCGTTTTGGCCGTCGGCTGTGATGCAGTTTTCGTCATGTTGCGCGCATGGGACATGTCAAAGGTATGCTGAGATTAACCAACCTCTACTGCCTGCTTGNTTCAATCAATAGTCGTGTGTACACTGTTTCTCGTTTTGGCCGTCGGCTGTGATGCAGTTTTCGTCATGTTGCGCGCATGGGACATGTCAAAGGTATGCTGAGATTAACCAACCTCTACTGCCTGCTTGCTAATTAGTATTAACTTTTCTATTTGTTTACAAAATTTAACTGATAATTGCGCGACAGAAAAATCAATCTGCATTGTATTTCTCTTCCAGTTAATGTGCGGAAAGAGGTTAATTAGAAAGTCGTTTTCGATATAAGCAATTTCAATTGTATAACATCGTTGCGTTCAACTTTAGGGTCACGCGACGGATACAGTAACTCGAATGGCACTGACGCTGCAAGACGCCGGTCCGTCAGTGACAATTACGTCGCTGACGAACGCATTGTCGTTCGCCGTCGACATCTACACGTTCACACCCGCCATTCAAACGTTCAGCATCTACTCGACTGTAGCCGTCATCGTCTGCTACTTCTACCAACTATTCCTCTTCTCTGCCGTGCTCGCTCTAAGCGGACGACGCGAAGAAAGCGGCAAGCAGGTATATTTACGTTCACAGTGGGGTCTGTTTAGCAGTCGCTACAATGCTGCGACATGCAACGTGCGACCTGCAATCAAATCAAAACAATCGCACGTCGCACAGAAACTTGCAACGTTTTTTAAGTCATACTGCGTTAATTTTGCAGCGCTATATAGTTCTCATATCGAATCTGACATTGTTCTTTAATTAAATATTACGAATTGAAAATTGTCTATATTGATTTTTAAAGTAAACAGTTTAAAGTGAAAATGGTGCGCAATTCGTGAAATTTTGTCAGATTATTAATTATTTCATCCTGCGTTCAAGAGTTGGCGGTGCAGGTCTCGTTTCGATGTGTAGTTTACCGAAGTGTCTTTTTAGGCAGTCTTGTGCTGTCTGAAAGCTGATCCTGAAGCCACCTATCCTTTGCTTGGAACGCTGAAAAAACTGAACGCTGCCGTGATTCATTGGTGGTCGAGGACAATCACTACTTGGCCTGTTAAGACCGTTCTGCTAATAGCAATGTGCTTTTACTGGTACGGCGCATTCTACGGTCTGCAGAACATGAAGACCGACCTTAGTGTGACCAAAATTGCTCTGCCCGACAGCTATTTTATTAAGTACCACAAGGAATACGAGAAAGCAATCATTGAAATGCAGCAGTTGACAATCATTGTTCAGAAGCCTGGCAATCTCAGCGATCCTTCTCACTTGAAAAGGTTAAATAAAATGGTTGGTCAGTTTGAAACGACTCAATACAGGTATGTACGTTAAAGTTAGTACAATATAGTTAAGATATAAGAGAACTATTCAGCAGTTCCCTGCATAGACTTTCTTCTTGATTTTCTAGGATGCGAAATTAGCTTTTTATAATTTGCCACAACAGTTAATTCAATTTCTCGCGCTGTCTAGGATCACTACGAATCCTAATTGTTATTACATGTCGTGGTATAAATCCGTCCTTTCATTTTAGCTCTGGTCCAAATTCAACTTTCCTCTGGATTAGTGCGTATCAAGAATTCTTGGATTTTTATGGCGACTCTAGTGCGTTTACATACTCTGATATACCGACCTTCCTTCAGTCAGCATCTTATTCGTTTTGGCGGGGATATGTTCATACGAACACCACCGCTTGCTATGATAATCATCCAGACTGCGTCAAAGAGTTCATTCTAACTATTGGTAAGTGCTAAGGGGTCTATTTCATTAGACTTACAATTAAGCTGAAGTAGTTTTATTTTCGCAAAATGCGATAATTGATCAATTTTGATGCGGGATGGATGAATTTTTCCGGCGCATATTGCATATGACAAATAAGCGTCGTTTTCAACTTTGTATTTACAACATTCACTATCACACCAGGTTTGTGAAGAAGCTCTAGATTGAAATAATCTGAGACGTGGCACATATGTTAAGTTTCGAGGATTCAAAAGGCATTTGCGAATACCTCAGGGGTTTGCTGACAAAATTACGGGAAATTTATGAAGTGACTACTTTTTCAGGTTTCCACACTGTCGTGAATTACGTGGAGATGATTCCCATTCTGGCGGAGTGGCGGTCGATTGCGGCCAATTATTCGGACATGGAAGTGACCATTTATAGCGAAAGAGCGCCGTACGCAGATCAGGCTGATCAAATGGCGCAAACTCTTTACATGAACGTGCCTGCATCGCTCGTGTGCATGGTGGTCGTGTGCATTATATTCATTCCAAACGTGATCAGCATCGTGTGTGCCATTCTGTCGGTGATCAGCATCAGTTTTGGCGTATTCGGCTATCTGGCGCTGTGGGGCATCGACTTGGACCCGCTATCTTTGGCTGCACTGCTCATGAGCATTGGCTTCTCTGTCGACTATACTGCGCACATCAGCTACCACTACTACAAGTACACCACTGTTAAGGTGTGATAATCATTTTTTCCGTATAGTTACAGAGAGATTAACAGTAGACATTAATGAATTAAAGGCTGATATGCCTAGGCCCATAAGTATCCTGGAAGTAGGGTAATGGGGACTTGATTTAAAAGATTGTATGCGGCCAGCCTGGCCATACACCTACAATTGTGTCACAATCAAAGTTGTTAGCATTTTTAAAATATGGAGTATGCACTATTTTAAATATAGTGGCGCCTTAGTTTCATGCTCAAATATATTATCCAAACCCCGGAACCGCTCGGATGCTATCGCTAAGAGACCACTGGGGGACTGGTAAAATTCATATCCATCCCCTTCATAGAAGGATAGTCTAATCTTATCAAAGTGCGATCGAATGCCTACACAATACAGCGAACCTTTCTTTACGAAATTATATCTATCGTCTCGCAATTGATGGGATCTAAGCGATAATACCAAGGGGGAGGAGGGGATCCTATCATCCCTCACCCTCGATCTTACCCACTATAAAACCCTAGAGATTTTTTCACGATACAACATTACTTGCTGTTCACATAAATAGAATCAATCAACATGCATTGCAATTCCTTCTCATTTTCAGTTGGACCCGACTGAGCGAGTGGAGCAAACTTTGAGTGCAATCGGCTGGCCGACCATACAGGGCGGTTTGGCGACAGCGTTCGCACTCTGGCCGTCGCTGCTGAGATATTCCTACCTGGGAGAAGTGTTTTTGAAAACGGTGGAGCTCGTGATATTCCTTGGTCTCGTGCATAGCATGATCGTCCTGCCAGCGCTGCTTACAACGTTATCGCGGTTCAGCATCGGACGCCGATAACAACTGAACGTTTTCAGCGTTCATTGTACATACCATTACCACCACATTAATAGGAACATTTTCCAAATCAAACGGGACGCTTTCCAATACAATGGGGCTATTTCAAAATCAAAAAAAGAATATTTTTTATGTTAACTCAACATGAAAAGGTCCTGTTTTATTTTGAATGTGTCCTTTTCTAATTGAAAAATGGTCTTTATTGTAGTGAAAATAAAAAGGCAAACAATTTGCTCAGGAGCTCCACATGGAGCTCTGAATCATGATTGTATAGTCCTAAAAAAATAAATGAAACGGCGATTACTGAGCTCAGTCCCTTTCTGCGCATTTAATTATCTCTTACTCTGTACGGATTGACGCACGCGCGATTATAAAATTCCTTTGAACATTCAGGTTCGACAGTTTTTTGCTCTAACTCGTCCGTCCGCCCGCGGTCGAATTCGAGGAAAAAGATTAGACTTGCATTCTGCTTTTCTTATGTCTTTCGCTGGTTTACTGATTTCGCACGCCGAGTGCGTTCGAGCGCTCGTAGGCTGAACTAATTTCGTTACGCGCGCGCACTCTTGCGCAGTACGGTAAAAAAGTAGTTCGGCCCAACGATCGTGTAAAATGCCTCTTTTACAAAACTTATAAAACGAGCCATAAACTGATGCATCGCATGATAGAACAGGCCGAGCTATGTAATCGCCGTTAAAGCGTTTCGTGAGGCTCATGCTTGGGCAAGACGATTAGTTGTAGTTAATGGACAAAGAAAGACTGATAGAATTGATTGTTTTGATGAATTCTTCATTCCTCGTGAATTTTGCATTGAGCGCTGATATTGTCGTGAACATATAAGTCACTGATTTTAAAGATGCCGATTTAAGTGTATAAAAAGGCATTTTTTTGTATAAATTTGAGTTTCCACAACTCTAAGATGAAATTGCATTGCCAGTTCGCTACTTCTCAAATTGTTGGCAGTTGTGATTGTATTTTCTGATTGCCTTATTGTTGAATTGAATGGGCGCCGACTCAATCTCAAATAAATTTACACTGCTGTACAAGTTGAATTACGTACTTTTGATCTCGCAAAGCAGCGAGTACGGTTGTAGGAAATTTCTATATGTCGTATCCTGCTGTGATGCAAAAGTGTTTTAAATTCTGTCGTGTGATTGGTGAACTCTGTAACTGGTTCAAACTGGGGCACGGAAAAACGTGTTTAGCATTATTATGCAAATTTTAAATCATGCCGAGGATTTCAACACAAAGTGACACTCTTTGAGTACACAAATTTTCAAAATTTCTTATCGTGATGAGCGCATGCTTCAAAGAGAGTACAAAAATATTCTCCAACACAAACAGTTATTGATGACAATGCATCAAAAAAGTTCACGCGTCCTCTTCATAATTTTCCAAAGTGGATGCTAGACGTTGCGTTCATAAGTACACTTTGAAAGTACGAGCTAGCATGGGCTGATTCACCACTAAAAATAAATGTAACCACTAATTAGCCATTGGGATGCGTCAGAGAAAAGTGTGAGATTTGAGCACTTCTCCTCACGATTCTTCCTTTAACAAATTGTGAACACATCCATTCTTACATAATTAGAAACGTGATCATTTTTAAAGAGCCATACTTTGCGTATAGGATCGATATGTCAATCGAACAGTTATGATTAGTTGGAAAAAATGTAAGCCACTATACTGCGCCTTGATATGGTTTGCGTACCTCGGCGCATCTTAACTTATCGTCCCCAGGTCGTTTGTTAACGTCGTTCGGAGATCGGCTTGGCTTACCGCCCACACGATTCACTCAGTAAAATATAATACCCAAAACAAAGCTATACTATCATCATACTAAACTAGAGCTCACGCTATAATAACACAGAAGAAAAAAGAAGCCAGTGCAAAGAAAAGCTTCTCAACTAGTCACTGAATAGGAACACAAAGAAATTCAACGAAAGCACTCTTTGATTGAGATTCTCAGGCCTGGAAATTAGCAAAGGAGAAAATCGCGGATTGATGAATTATTTATTACAGCCTACATATAATGGATTGAACGGGAAAGCTCGAGATTAGGCGCTTTGATTATTTTGACAACAATAGGGGTAAATTAAATTTCCACGCCTAGACGAAAGCACTGGATCTATGCAATACCGTTTGCTCCATCATATTTCCCCGTTTACGCTTTGTTTATGTTCACTAATATATTCCTTGAGCTGCATTGGCTACAACCGCCCATAAAGCACTCTGAAAGAGGCCTCATCTCTTTTCTTAAATTTATTGCCTGTAATTTCGGTTTTTCGATATCTGTTCGGAGCCGTTATTTGCAACCTCCTTGTTCATCGATATGGATTTAAAAATATTCGCTCGGCCTTACGTCAACAAGAAAATAATTCGGCGCCTGGGGGCGTGTGATTTCCAGTCGAACAATTAAGCGATAGTTATTTCTGTTTCTTGCCAATTACTATCACATCTGTCGGCGACAAATAATCTGTAACTGTTGGTAACTGAAAGCAAGTGGCTACGTGAAGAAGCTCTCCCTTAAAAGCCTTGTTGTTTTACGAAGTGAAGAAATCGTTTTCATTCCTATAACTTCTCTTCCCAACTGGCTGATATTTTTGTGGAACAGGAATCTGAGCACAAAACGCTTTTTCCAGTAATCATCTTGAAGGCTGACTTACGAAGAAGATCGAATTTTTCTCAATCTACTGTAGTCATCAAGAAAGGAAAGTTTTACTTCTATAGTAGCAAGAATTTCTTCCCAAGAACTAAGGAATGAATGCGACAAACGATAATAGCGAAGGGAGCCGATTAGAAGACGGCGTAGCCGGTGGTATCATTTTAATAATTGCTAGCATTAGCTTTGTCCTGAATGGAGCAACTACCGCTCTCATGGTGCGAGTCAAGTACCTGCGAAATTCATTTGGATTTTTGTGCGTTTCGCAGGGAGTCGCCGATTGTGGCGTACTCATCATTTTCGCCCTTTGGTGTGCGCCAGTTACACTAAGGTAAGGTCTTTATTGAGAGATTTTTGTGCAGATCGACTGTTTTAAAATTTCAATGCAGTGAAATTTGATTAAGGATCTAATAATGCTAAATTGCTAATATTGGCTTATGTTTACCATGTCCTATGTTGTGAACATTAAATAATAGCATTTCTGACAACTGATGTTGCCGTATTTTACGCTAAAGACGAGATTGCTGTTAAAAAAATTATAATATTTTTGCATTGAATAGTTATGTGTCCGATGACGATTACTGTTCATAGCGATATATTATAAATGCTAACGGTATACGCCAAACCTATAGAAAATTGATTGTGCAAATGAAAAGAGTGAAAACTTATTTTAGCCAAAGCTTGCTGTCTACCGGTGTCGTGGGCAAAAAAATCGGACAACTGAGCTTGTTCTTCTGGTTTGGTGGCATTTATTCGACGCTCCTAATTGGAGTCAATCGATTCTTTGCTATATCTTTTCCAGTTCGATATCGCAAAGCGTTCACTGATCGGAACACAATCTTTCTCATTATTCTCTGTTGGATTCTAGCGACGTTCCACGCGATTCTTTACTTTTTCGGTGAGAAAACTTGAAAATAATTCATGAGCATGAGAGAAAACGTTTATACTGTGGCAGGGGCTTTCTGCATACCTTTGTTGTGATCACAGTTATTGTGATTGCCATTACAAGTGTGCTGATTGGTCAGGTGAGGGTTTGCTGGGAAAATTTTGGCAGGCGCTCGTCATACCCGATGAGTCGTCGCATTTTTGCAATTGTAATCGCAGTTGTTATTCTGCCAACAGTTTTATGAAATTGGTTCCAGAGAGACGTGATTGTAGTGCATAGAACAAAAAGAATGTGTTAAAGAATGTACTTTAGCATCCACAATTAACCAATGCAGACTGTTCGATACTACATAATTTCTCGGCTCATCAACATAACTGAAGAGCTAAATATAGGAAAAATAATAAATTTGTCAACCATGACGCCATTTAAGACCAGCGATCTTGATGTGTAGCCTTAACGTTGAATTCTCAGAAAACTAGAATGGTAATTTTTGCTCATGTCCTTTGCATCTAATGTTTCGTCCCTTTCTTTATTTATTGTATTTAGATGGCTGCGACTTCTTTTATGATCCGTCGACTTATGTTTGGCAGTATGATACCACACCATGCGGAAATTTTGCTTCCTTCTATCTCGATTTCTGCTTCGGCGTCGCCTCATTTGCAATCATATTTATATTCAATGTTTTGACGGCCGCAAAGTTGCACCTGTCGAACAAACAGGTGAAAGCTTACTTCCGTTTATGTCCAAGCTAATTCAGTAGTTAATTTTCGACTCGATGTGACCGTGGGGGCGAGAGCGATTGATTACGCTATTTCAGCACGAAAAGGGGCCATGTCCATGATCATAATTTCAGTCTTTAGAGTCAAGGGGGTTGCAATCTCGATGGATAATTTTGTAGAAAGCCATTATGGGAATATGCGTAATTTGTTTTCAAAAAATACTGTGGAGATATTACACTTACCTTGCGAGCGTCCTAGTCGGAAAACGACATCTCAAATACTACTATAACTGAGAATTTGCGCAAAAATTCGACGTTAAGTCAGCTTTCGTTACGATGCTGAAATTACGCAGGTTTTGATCTAAATAATCATTTATACACAAATAGTCTCGCAATATTTTGTTGAAACAAATCTTTGTTATGCAAGCATCGGAGGTACACATAGACCCATGTTGTTGTTTTCTCAAATCTGTATACATCGAATAATTTTCAAGCAGCTGGCGAGTCAAGTAGCCTCGCAAACAGCTTCGGAGATCAGAGATCAAGAGAAACGTCGGAAGAGAGAAATTCGATTTTTCGTCCAAGCCTGCATCAACGGAGCATCCTTCAACATAATGCTAATTTCATTCCATCTGCTGTCGCGCTACGCTTGGGACAAGTGGTCGCTGTTCGCTACAACATCGCTTATTTGGCAGCTGGCGCATGCAAGCAACGGGTAAATGCTTAGCCTAAGCCTATGTCAAAGCTCAAAGACGCGCATAAGCATGCCCGTTACGCCTTCTATCATATCAGTGGATTTGTGGGGTTGCGAACTCCAATCAGTGTAATAGTCCAGTCGACTAAGCGTGATTCCGCATTCATAATTTTCTAATCTATTTCTGAACTTTAATCTTAATCAGCCTGTGTGTAAATGAGCAAGTTTTGAGAACTGGAAGATCTAAAAATCATTTCCATTCTCTTTTTCTCAATAGTGAAGGCACTGAAATGATCAAAAAACATTTTTGAGCACTTTGACTTCTACCACCGCACGCTTTTGGTCGAAAACAGGGTGACGCAAATACAAGCGCTCTAGTAACTATAGCGTTATTTTAGGATCGTATTTCTCGTGTTCAACCGCGACTTGCGACAACTCATTCTGCAGCCGAAGCATATTTGTAAAGCACCCGAGAGAAATGTGATGAATGGGACATCTCATGTAAACATGCCAAAGAAGAGTGTTGTTAGCATTCGCACGATTCCTGTAAATAATTTTCTTGAATAAAGATATCGTTTGGTCAAAGTGATTGCTTTTTCATAGATCTTCTCTTACAAAATATGCACAATTGTCTTAAAAGCGCAAACAGAATCCATTTTGTTTTACTTGCTGTTAACCGCATATTTTCTCACTTGCATTTAAGCATTGTAAAGAGGGCGCATGCATTCTAATGTCTCCTTGACCGCAGCTTATTTGCTGGAACAAAAAGCACAATTCCCTGTATCATTCAGATCAAACTTCAGTACCCCGTTTTACTTGATTCTATGCGTTTTACGATTTTCAAAAGATTTGAGCAGAATAGTATAAAAATGATTTGCAGTGTCGTCAGTATATATTCTTATAAGTCAGTTAAAAAGCCGCGCCACCTCGACCTCAGTTGAAAAAGTAAAGGTGCTGTTACCGTATTCTAAGAAATAGGGACACTGTGCCACTATTGTTTCAACCTCCTCGATTCGGCGAAATGTTGAAACTTTATTTGTATAGAAAATTATTATTTAAACCTCCTGCTCAATATTTTTTTATCATAACTTAGACACGGAGAGTGGTATTTTAATGAATGTAATATCATGATGTTTTAAAACTTCATCAAAGCCGCAAAAAATAGTACCACATGCGCCATTATTTCTTGAAATATGGTATATTCATTTCTAACGTCCTTTAGCTACGTAGTTCCTTTTCGTGGTATAAAATGAAATATTACTGTTGATCACTGATAAAGTGGGCAAGTTCTATATTCCGCAGAAACTACACAACACTGTCACAAAAATTCAACGAGGCTGATTCGATTACGCAAAAGTTGACCGATCGCGTTTGAAATCTTTATTTTTGAAGTGTGGCAGAGTAGAGGAGAGCAGATTGTTGCAGACAACCCACAGCCCTACTAAATCCTTTATCACTTGAAGAATCATTGGGCGTCTTTGTTCTCATTACGATAGGTTTATCAGGGGCGTTGATCTTTTTTTTCGGTGAACTGCTAATGTTCAAATGTTCGCGCGTCCCAGGCAGTTTCAGGTGGAACAAATCGAGAGCAAAGCTTGAGAGATCAATTATACTCTTTATCCTTGGTACCCTTGATGACCCACTTCTGGATATATGATGCGGCATCAGTGAGAAAGAGAGGTTGGATCACCACTCTCCGTCATAGCTCTGCTCTGAATGTCGTCATTTAGTTCAAGCCGTAGCGATGTCATAACACTGGTATCGATTATTTTCGCACATGTGTGGCTCACTTGATGTTCAAACAATTGCAGCATGTTCTAAGCGGTTCACAGCTTATCGCTTGGTTGTTAAATGTGAAAATATGATGCGGACTGTGTTCTTTTGAAAAGTTTCTTACGCAATGCGTGCAAAATGGTTACCCGAAGTGAAATACTCGATTTGCTTTACATATAATAGTTAATATTGATCTGGAAAATTGCTTGTTTTATAATTAGAAATACAAAGTATAAAGAGCTTAATTTTGTGGCAAAGGAGTCAAGCTGATTATAGAAAACTCGTGTTTTATATCTTTGATAAACTCCGTTTCAATGAATATCTGAAAGAGTAAAGCATGTACCCGTAACTAACATTGATAAATGGATATCGACGAGTATCCATCCACTTCCAGTGAAGGAAAGATGTTAGCCATACGACAAGTTGGTACAGTGCAATTAACTTTCCCCGCCAGCCTGATTGCCATATTTTCCTGACGGTCGGAACGTCCGTCAGCCAGCCGCGTCGGATTGAGTTTTATTGTCGGTTCTCTCGCGGGGCGAATTTAATATGATTTATGATTATTTAAGCCGACAATATCTCATTTTCCAAATAGAAAGGACGCGCTCTTATGTAAGGAAAATGTTACAATAATTTGAATCAGCTTTGAAATTAAGGGGATATTGAACTGAGATGAACTGGACAGCGAGTGACAGGCAATACAAGTACTCTGGACAATTTTACACGATTGATGATCAATTTCTTTTAACGAAGGCGAAAATTTTCAGCGCTGTGAAAGTCAAATGTCCATGTCGCGGCGCTGGCCTATCTGGTGGAGGCGCTTTCATCATCCAAGCTCAAATGACGAACAGGAACATTCAACTGTTTATTTCAAATCGCAAGCACAGAAGTTGGCTCAGTTGTAGCTGACTAGATGAAGGCTGTTCACAAAATGCCTTCGCACCCTCGCAAGGGTGCATTTTGAAAACCGCATTAATTATCCATGAATGATGAGAAAAATGGCTGATACACGAGAAAGTCAAAGGCTTCAAGCAGAATATCACTATTAAACTGCTTATTTCTCCTTTGAGTTCACATAACTTATCTCGAACAACACATAATAATATGCATTAATAAAAAAAGCATATCGATATGTTGCCAAATTCTAGACAAACGTCTTTAGTTCAAAACAATAACCAATTAATAATGTCAAGAAAAAATAAGGACGCGAAGGAAAATCTTCGCTGATTTCTGTTCGTTGGTCATGGCTATCAAAGGATGCTCACTTCGCCGCCGATATTCCAAGCACGAGTCAACGCCGAGCCCGGATTGAAATTGACAAACATTTGCGCTTCTTGCATGTCCGTATTTCCACGAGTACTGCCGCGTCTCCGGCGCTTCGCCGCGCAGCAGTAGCACCGATCGTAATTTGCGAAGGCGCATAAATATGTGATGATCTACAAGTGAGCGATGTTTTTTAATAACGTCATTTATAACCTGATCTGCTTTGAATTTACAATACAATGAATGAATTTCATAAACACTCAGCTTACATAGTGGTTAAAAATATAGTATATCTCTTAGAGAGGCTCATCTGATTGTATTCTTAATTTCTGAGGTCTAATTCTAAGAAAACTGGGAAGTTTGCAAGCTTTAAAGGACTGTGATCGGTCAGAAAACAATAAGTAGTCAGATAGGACTGAAAAGGGATCAGTCAGGCAATGAGCTCGCAATTTTGCTCTTGCCAAGTATAGTTTTCTGAAGTAGATTTCTGTTGTGTCAAATACGCACCTATAATAATAGCACTAATTTTAAACTATCTTCCACTGAAGAGTAAAAAGCTGGGCTATTGCTTAAATGAGGCGTTTGAAAAATTTCGGCATAATCTACTATGGAAAGAATTGATTTATGAGCGTTGATCGGTCGATGCTTTGTGAAAATCTCTTTAGCCTCTTGTTTTTGATTAACGTTGACAGAAAATATACCCCTCTTAGAGGGTATTATTAATGTTATTGTTATTAATAAAACACTAGCCAAAAAGACGAAGAGACAGATGAGCATGCCAATGATGCCGATCACGACTCGCTCCGACAGCGGTGTCATCGTTGAATTCGTTGGTGGATGCGGCGGAAATTCAACCTCCGCACTTAGGATAATATTCATCTCTGAATGAATGCCATTGCCTTCATCGAATAAGCTGCAAAGTCAGTCAATTATGGGCTTCTTTAGGCATTTAAATGTAGGAATTATATATCTGCGACGTTACGCGGTCGCCATCAGTCACGATCGACTTCAATGGCGATTTCGTTATTTAAGCACACTTAGCGTCAATCAAGAGTATTTTGCACCATTTTTGCAGCTCTTTTAAAATACTTCCTAGTGTCTTTATGAACGATAGTTAGAAAACATAAAGGAATTTAAGCGAGTAAACTGTACTAAAAATTTAAACACTGCAACTAGTTTGAAATTGCACAAAAGTATAAACCTATGATATAGATCAGAGTCCGAATGATTCAAAATAGGACGCGCGCCTTCGTGCTCCTTTAGACGTCGCAAAGGTTACAGTAGAGAGCAGTTGCAAAGGTCAAATACGTGAGTAATACCAACAATATTTACGCAAATGGAATATATTAAAATGTACTGATATTTGTGCTATACTTGGCTTAGACGGGCTGAATATTTGCTCTGCACTAGATTTTACACCACAGTATCGATGCATCTATAAGTCGTAGGTCGAGCCTAAAATTGCCAAAACGAGCCTTGAATCCGGTACTAGTATCTCTCTATTGATCCGGGCCTGAAGAATGCAATCAGCTAAGATAAATAACAGCCGTAAAGTCTGTCTAAATACGCAATATTAATCAACTGCAGCGCGTGAAAAGGAAAAGCGCACTCGACGCCTACGACATCTCGTGGCGGCGACCAGAGAAGTTGCATTATACTCCGCATTGGTTTTCAATCTACGCACGAGGGCTGAGAGGGCCAGACGTCGCTTGGGACAATGCATGAGATATGGAAAGTCAATATCGGCGCTGCTCAGTAATGAATGCAAGTCATTATAAAAGCAAGCCGCAGGAAAAGAACGCCGAACGCTTTATTAGGAATTTCTTCAAAGAACAACCCGCTTTTCAGAAGTATAAACGTTCACATCCTACCCTTGCGCTCATACGAGGAAGAAACTATTATGGATACAGACGTCGCATAGGGATGGAATCGGCGTCCAACTTTGACAAATTTCAAGTGTTAGAACTTCGAGCTTCGAAGTAGACCCGTATTGCTCTCAACAGCGCTAAAGCTTACTTTCAGTCTTCTAGTACCTTTACTGGTTAGCAGTTATCGAATGAATACCCTATTATTTGCTTGACATGATCTGTTTCGCAGCATTGAGGAAGTAAAACTTCAAGATTAAGTAGGAGGATTTAATTGGATTGTGCAAATTCGTAATTTAAGAGTAATATATACGTGATTTCGAAGGAACAATATAAACGGGATCTCGAAGAACGTGACATGTTTACTCTTCTGCTGAATAATTTGACGAAAGCTATATTGACGTCTGCCCAACACCGCTAAATCATTGCTAAATAAAGGCCGAGATTCTCGTATATCATCAATTTTCGCTAAATTACAGTATGTGATCATTTTTAAGTACCAAAAGAAAAACTGGTGTCAATAATTTAATATTAATCGTGCTATCGGTTTTATAAAAACATTATTAAGCAGCCATTTTTTACTGTATACGCAGTGATAGCGTAAGTTTCATGTTGTACAATAATTTTTTTTGCAGAAAATGCCTTACTTACCCTTCGTCGTTACTTCCCATTCTGCTTCCTTGTCGATCCCTCTGTGATGAGTAACGCAGGAGAGCTAATCCGTACTAGGAGGAAGTTTCATGAAAGTGCACGTGTCTTCAACTTCTTTAATCTGTAACTTGCAGAAGTTTCAATTAATTTCGGCGAAATAATTAAATAATTTGTGCTTATTGTACCTCAAAAGTAGAGCCGTACACTGACATTCGATCATTAAAAATTACTCATTGCTCTTCTTAGTTCACTCCTAATCTCAGTACATCTTTGTTAAATTTAGAAAAATTAATAATGGAATGAAGTTTACTGCATTTACGTAGATGTCCTATCTCAACCTCTTTGGAAGAAAAAAGTTTGACGCTCCTAAACACATTTCTTAGATAAGTTGCGCTGGAGCTCGAAGGGGCGTGTTAGAAGTCAGAAGCAATCTTATGTACATGAAATAATCGAAAGTGAAAGCTCAGTTGCTATGCATATTCTGGCATGGCTGTTAATCATTCCTAATGCGCTTGCTCTTCGACAGCTACCTCTTATTGCTTGGGAAATTTGATCACGCGATGAGTATTCTCTCCCGTCGTTTATTATAGCTAGCAAGTCATGCATTCGATTATTGTACATATCAGTTTGCTGAGCATTGATTAGATTACTGAATATTACACAAGTGTTGATATCGCTTTTGCTGCATGCTATGGAAGGCTCATTGTACTGCCGAATTAAAGATGTGATAATTGTATTAAAGCTGAGCTTTTAATGTTACGATACAATGCACGTCTGATAGCTTATCAACTGGGAATCTATTGTAAAGATACGAATAATAAAACGGCTTCCTTTCTTGTAGTATGGCATGGCTGAAAGGGTGCACAAAATAGTTCGACATTGCGTAAAACAGATTAATTATGCAAGTTACATAGCGCTTCGAAGATCCGGCCAGTGCGCTCAGAATAAGGCACTCGCTGACGTTTTGGGCGCAATTGAGGGCAAGAGTTTCAAGCGGCGTACAGTTATAACAAAGCCACTTTGTTAAATGAACACTTTTCACTGTCATTATTTGCGAGACTTTCTGTAAGGTAAGAATGTTTTGTTATTCGCGTATTGATGTCAAATATTTGCACGTATGTTTTGCTGGTGTGCTGTTGCTGCTGAGTATGTTCGATCCTTCTACGAGCAAGAGTTGGTCTAAATGACATGCACCCCTATATTCATGCAATTGATTGCATGTTAATGGTGGTTGTTTATAGCTTCGCGGGCAATCACGTGATTTTCAAATCACCCGATTTTCCTCTGACTCATAATTTAAATGTCGAAATGCATCATTCAATTGAACGATGTACAAGCGACATTGACAATGACGACAGTAAAATACACAAAGCCCCTTTGATTTATCCCGTTTGTCTTCAGGGTGCGTCATTGAAAGTGCAATAACCCACGCGAATTTCGCAAAATGATCCTCTGTTTGCTTTCCTTCGACTACCGGAGGTTGTCAGTTCGAGTGTTTGTCGGTCAACATATTCGAGGGCGGGCATAACCGGATTCTTCATTGCTGGTTGAGTTTGATTCAGTTTCAAAAGTCGACCGGTGCTGACGAGATCGAGTCAGGGTATTTATAAAGAAAACATTTGGCGTTTTCATCATCAGTGCTGCAACTGTTCCATCAAGTATTATCACTGACGACGTTTTATTATTTTACTTATTCTCATAAAGGTCATTGAAGAAATCGACATTATGGGAAACGTGCAATCTTCGTCGGGAGAATCGTGGTTTTTTGTAACAAACCCGGTAATGACTGTTTTGATAGTGAGCTGATGTAAAATAATAGCGCGTTACGTGGTGGGCATCTAAATTTCCCTTGTCTTGATCGAATTGCACAATCTCTAAATTTCCCCTCCCTCAAAGATGCGCCATCGCTACGTGGCGTGCTCCCATGTTACCCACCGTCGCGTAAAATATGATAGCTGAGAGCATGATAAATAAAAAAAGTTACCAAACTACTATTATTGGAATTTATGCCCGCGTAAAAATGGCAACTAAGTAAGAATTTCAGCGCGAGAAAAATTAGCAGGCGCTTGAAAGCTTGTTCACATAGACTCAACCAAATTTACGGCTGCTATATCAGCGCCACACTTACTTTAACTGAATAAAATGTCAGTGGGGAGAGATTCGTTGATAAAAGATCAGCTCTTCATTCGTACTACCACACTGGGTTGATTATAATCTTTGCTATGATAAGAATATAAGAGCATCTCTCAGCCTGACAAAAATAAAATTATACGACCACATGACTGAAATTCGATATTTTATTAGGCATAAAAAGAATACGACCAATGCTTATACAGTACATTAGTCTCGATTAAAAAGACTAAAAAAAGTCAGGCCTATATCCTGATTAAATGCAAAATAAATCTTCGAATTTTGCTTAAACGGTTGGTATTTAGCCGGTGCCATTCGAACAACAATTGGTTGGCGAAGGTGGTGGTCTTCAGCCGGGAAAAGTGGTATATTTGGAAGGTGAAGTACAACCGGTTGAAGAGGTCATTAAAAATCGGTAATCATTATTTCCTTTGCTCTTTTTGGCCACTAATGACCATTACAATTTATGCCACAGTGTAATAAAGTTTATCACTGATATATATATATTCAAGGTGACGCCTTTCTTTTTGGCAGAAATGTTTTTGCCTGTTAGTGCTAATAATCAGCGATTAGTAATTAAAAAAACTAAATTGCAGGAAACAAATCAAAAAGTATTTACACGCGGCACTACTTATTGCGTGCGCGAAGCGCACGCTATTTAGTCCTTTGGTCCGAGCAGATTTGAATGTATGAAGTGAGACGCAGCATGTTTCGCATGGAAGCAGACGTCTGTAGGCGCTAGAAATGATCGACTCGGGAGTAATTTGGGTCGGTGATTCGAATGGAAGCATCAGTTTTTTACGTACGTCGCTCAATCACAGGGAAAAATCGTGTCGAAAATCGCAGTTTTGACGATTTCGTTTGGCGTTTTTTTCTTTTCGAGAGTTGAACGAGTTAACTTATATGGAACGTTAGTTTTGATAGCTTAGCACATTTTGGCATTAATTTCCGCTCGATTAATCGGCTTATTGGGACAGGAACCGCAAAAAATAAATCGAACAATTTCGGTGGCATTAGAGCAAAATCGCTTAGAGGCATCACGTCTCTAAACGAAGAGGACAATATGTATTGTAAATGGTACGGTAGGCCATAAGTTCATCGCTATCATCTTAATCGATTTATGATAACGGAACGCACGACACGCGACACGCGAGGAATAATGAATTATGCAAATTTTGGAGACAATGACGTGGGGTGCATGCATCGCGGCGCCATTCCGTTTAGTTTCAATTCATTGTCGTCTGCTCCTCTCTCGCGCGCTATCTCTGTCTTCTCTCTCGCTCTCTTTTGTCTTTCTCTCTTATCTTCTCGCTAGCTTGCTTGCCTCTATCGATCTATCTCCTTTACCCCCGCCCCCCTCTCCGAAGAAAGGCGACGTGTCAACGAAGTGTCAAAATGATCTTCGCTGCATCTTCAGCGCTGCCAACTATGGTTAGAGCAGACCTGAGGCGTGTGTACAAGTAGCACCATGTTTCGCATGGAAGCAGACGTCTGTAGGCGCTATAAATGATCGATTCGGGGGTAATGTGGGTCGGTGATTTGAATGGACGCATCCGTTTTTTACGTTCATCGCTCATTCGCAGGGAATTTCGCTTCGAAAATTGCACTTTTGACGATTTCGTTTGGCGTTTTTTTCTTTTCGAGAGAGCTAAGTAGCATAGAACGTTAGTTTTGATCGCGGAGCACACTTGGGCGTCAAGTTTCGCTCGATTAATCGGCTTATTGGCGACTGTGACATCAAAATAGCTGCACCCCCCAAAGGCCCTCTTTAGGGCCTAGACACCGCAGTGGACCACAGGAACTGAAAGCTACCCCTGCCCCAAGCTCCTACGAAGAAAAAAGATCGCAAAGATCGTCACACTTAAATGTCGCACATT
Source organism: Plectus sambesii (assembly GCA_002796945.1). Lineage (NCBI taxonomy): Eukaryota > Metazoa > Nematoda > Chromadorea > Plectida > Plectidae > Plectus > Plectus sambesii. The sequence continues at coordinate 4,064 of NIUQ01001016.1, read as the reverse complement.
GAAGAGCCCGATACAGCAGCATCTCCTCGCTAAGTTGCTCAGTGACCCTGACACTTATTGCCTTCCTCCGAGAGTGTCAACTAAGGGGCCAACCAATCATAAGCCCATTAGTAATGTGGGATCACGCGAAAGTTCACTGTCTAAAGCATCAGAGACTAAGTTTTGTTCGCTCTATCAATTATCGCCGAGAATGCTAACATATTTCAAAAACACGTTTCGCATAGCATATTATTGTCTAGCTGTTATCACACTACCGTTTGGCATTAATTGCACGCANGATATATTGTCAGTGTTTTTGCTCTTTCGAATACTTTGTATTTCGATTACACGCAAGTACAGTGGAAACCGAATAAGTGCCCATGTTTTGCAAGCCCCATGTGCAACTTTTGAATTGAATCATGTCCGGATTAGTGCAAAAAGTTTTCTTGCGTAGTCGATCTGCACTTTCATAGCGGTTTCTACTTTATTTATTACGTATGTTATCTAAATTTTTCCGAAGTCGCAGATATTCTACGGAAGATAAATTATAAAAGAATCAGCTTAGTGCTTCTTAATTGAGCGAAAAAAGCGCACGCACTCCTTCATCATGATTCATCATGATGAAGGCTTCTACTCGTAGGCAGTAATCGATAGCAAATCGGCGCCAATCGATGGCAAATCGCCGCCGATCGCAGGGAAATCGGGCCAATCGATGACAAATCGCCGCCAATCGAATCCTTTTTTACATAATGATCTTGTTCCGAGTACCGTAGTCATGGAAAGAGATCAGGACGCTTCCAAGTACAGCGGTACTGGCAGGAACAAAAGGGAACGAGCGAAATTTGCATAAAAGATATCAGACCACAGTCCAGCTTGTGAATATTGCGGAAATGACAGACTCTACATTCTTTGCATGGACTAAAGATTAGCCATCACTGCGACAATGAGCGGACGGCTACGGACAGCCCGCACGCGTGAATATAGCCCTATGTATTAATGAGCGCTTCAAATATAGCGACATATCGCACATAGCGCATAAATCTGCAGTCAGTTTCATAAAAATAATGGAAAATTTGAAATTTCGTTACATTTCATATTGCACAATCACCTTAGTGTTCTGAAATCGGCCACAGGCCTCGAGCGCGCGTCCTTTGCGCCCTTTTGCGTCCGCATCACCCATAACTCATCATCAATCGGGTTTTTTTGTCTGCTGACAGAACGGACAGTCCCCAGTCGTATATTCCGCAGTACTTATGAATACAGCGCAGCTTGAACACTCATGATACACCCAGTGGTGTTCTCTGCCAATTCAGACGACCTTTCTTCGCTAACCATAAGGAAATATGCACGGCACCGTTCGCAGCTATGTCATCTGGATCAGGTTTGAACCACACCTCAGGAGGAGTACCGACATCGACGTATATGTGATAGTAAAGTGGTCGGCGAGTAATCTGAAATAATCTATTCACTCAGAAAAGCGACAGCAAAAGTCAACTTTGATGATGCGCCAAAAGTTCTGGTTGAGGCCGTCTGTCCTCATTCGCTTCGCTGCGTTTGCTACCAGCCGCTCTCTGCAAGTAAACGCGCTAAGAGAAGCTACATAAAGCGAATAATTACTGAAATCGACTGGTAATAAGTGAATGGTTACGCTCTCTCTCAGTCTTATTCTGTATGCAGATATAACAAGCTTTGTTTATGAACTTAAATAATCTTAAGGCCTGCTCTAGAAACGATTTCAGAAAACTGTGATCACAACTGTTTCAAGCATAATTGTGGGAAGCGCGCTGATTAGTCGTTCTGATGTGGACGAGGTAAATCTTCACGTGGCAACGGACCAATTAGTGCACTTCCCACAATTATGTTTGCAACAGCTGTGATGATGACAGTTTTATGAAATAAATTCCTTAATTGTTTCTTATGCGTCTAGTTCACCGAAGAATGACGGTTTTGACATTTACGAACTATCAGAGAGCGATCATTAAAACCTGCGTTAACCTGCGAGGTATATGAGGAGGTCAGCGTCGCATATATTAAGCTATTCGACTAATGAGTTGTCATTTTAAGTAATGACAACTTATCTTTACCGAAAAATTTCTGTCACAGTATCAACCGTTTTTGTTATTTCTGCAAAAAAATCGACTCATTACAAATGGAGAACGTACACAAGATGTTGCGACTTTGGCCAGCGCTGTTCATGCTTGAGCATAGTCATTCGACCGTGAACAGTATCCGGCCGCTCCAAGACCAATCCTGAGCGCACAATCCTCTTTCCAATATCGTCATCTTCTCCACCCCAACCCCAGTACACGTTTGAATAGCCATTAATAGATTTAAACTGTTCCGTTCGAATCGCCAATACTCCACCGGCCAAATAATTATACGGCAGTCTAAAACAGATATTCAGTTATTACTATTTGTTGAGGTCAGCGTTAGTTATGACATCAGAAATAATTTCTGACTTAAAACTCTGAATAGACGGTTAAGATCCTTTATAACGAGGAACAGCACATTAATTTTGCGTATCGGAATTGAATTTTCAGCTCGTTAGAATTACTACATAACTGTCGTCAAGTCGAAAATTAAAATAATTAATATGTCAGAAATTTCCGATGTCAGAACGTTGAGATATGATAAGCGGACTCGTATCCGAGTGTATCGACGAAAGCGCCAACGTGTCTCGGATTGAGCGGACAGCCGTAGGGATTTCGATCGTCGGTTGGGAAAAGATCGACGTCGTGAAAAATAACGCAGTCAACTTTCAGCATTTCAGCCACAGTGAAGGCCGCGTTCATCAAGCGACCCTTGTTGAATAAATGATCGCCAAACTGAAAAGAAATTAATCTTTTTGATTCAAATTTTGAACGCCAGCTTATGAGTTATTAATTTCTGATATCACCTACTGTATGCAAGGATAATTTGTGATAAATTTTCGTCCATTAATGATATCATTATTTCTTCACTAATTGTTACGATTGGATAAGTGAGCAAGGAATTAATTGCATGCCAACCTGTTCAGCAACAATGAAGCGGAAATCGATCAGTTGCCGTTTGAGAATAGGAATTAGTGACGACAGAAGTCGTGGCAAGTGGTCGCTTCGGTTACGAAAGGGAATAATAATGGCGAGGCGACTTCTTGCAATGCAATGCTCAGGACGCCAATTGCCAGCTGGGCCAATATCAGTCAATCTTTCCGACAACTGCACTTCGGACAGCCAATGCTCTTCCGTTATCATCGATTGGTCAATAGAGTTACCAACTGAAGAAAATTAACGTCACGGTGGACCACATGTATAAGATTTGGAAAAAAATCAAAAACCCGCTCGGACCTGCAGATGCGTCAGTTTAAGAGAGACTTTCTCTAAGCATCGAGGTTTTTTGTTCAGATCCTTGGCACAATGAGCAAAAAGTTGTCAGATTTTGATGAAACTTTGCACTCTGGGGTAATTCAGGTCGGGATTTCCGAAAAACGCATCAGAATTTTCTAAAAATATTTTCGTGTCGAGATATGGCGGGAGATTCAAACTTGATCAGACGACTATATTAGCAAAATCAAAACTTTTGTTTCTGTATACCATTCGATAGGAAATGTTGCGAGGAATCTGAAATTGACCGAAATTTAAAAATCGATGCAAAACTAAGAAAGATATGTTGGAGAGAACAGGTCTCATTTTTTCGATTTTCAGTTTTTCGCATATTTCGGCAAAAACTTGTTCAGAATTCTCCGTCCAGTTTGCTCAGGATTATAGCCCAAATGAAGGGCTATCCAACGGTGACCTCAAAACTAAAATCTGTTTCCGTCTACGGGTCTCAATTGCAGCTCAAAGTTGACTCTTACCGTAGTTACGGTAATTCGTTTGTGCACAAGTTCTCAATTGTTCACCAGTGTGGGTTGAACCGTATTAATATCAGTTGAATAGCTCTCTCCTTGCAAACGTAACATTAGATAGTTTTTAACACACCCTTTAAAAGCCGAGTAACTGTAGGCTAGCAAATTTGAAAAGGCTCCGATCGAAAATAGTAAAAAACTCGACTGAAGCATGCGCAGACTTTGTGACTTGAGTTGAGATTCCTTGAGCACAAACGAA
>NIUQ01001015.1:0-36371 GCA_002796945.1 Plectus sambesii | reverse complement strand
ATAAATCGGTAATACCGGGGTCGTTTATACCAGTAATTTTTGTCGGTCCCCCTAGTACCAAAAAAATCGAAATTTCGCTGTAGTTACAAGTGAGCACTTCTCTGAGGGCATGTTTTCAACACTAAAGTTTGTGTAAATAACTAGCCCAAACCAAGACTGCGATATTTCTATACGGGACCACTTATAGTGTAATAATTGCGAATATTGAGTTCCACTTATTCAAATAAACTTACTTTAACATTTAACAAGTGTGAACAACAAGATAATGCAATAAAAAAATTTTATACTTAGTTTAAACCGAGTAAAGATGCAAAGTAAATCGAATACTTGCTGCATGTGATCAGTGTAAATCACCATACAGTCATAAAATAAGGAAACTCATGTCATTTTTCCCTTTCTTGTAAGATTTCTCTAATTTTTTTCACGTTTTTGCGCCAGTACTTACTATAGGACGAACCTATAGTTTCACATTAAACTTCTTAGAGGAAAGCAACAAGGTATCAAACTGGCCCCGCAATGTAAGACGTTGAAGTATATTTCCGAACGCTGCTCTAGTCTTACAACGAATATCTTTCCGAAACTTCGCTCACTTCAAGCTCCATTCAGTGGATGTTACCGGTCCAGAATTCGCCTTTGGGCTTTACTCTAACGAGCTAATAGATAGTTTTTTCGTAACACCGTATTTAACTATATAGACAATGACGAAGCTATTACATCTCTATATATAATTACCCTTGTCAGTCTGTGTGTGTGTCTGTGTGTGTCAGCGTTCTAATTGGCCCGAACGCGGTTCAAGCGCCCCTCGTGGCGAGCGTCGGAAACTGCCCTGTCTTAATACGGGCCGAGGCCCCATCGTGGCAAGCGTCGGGATCTGCGCGTTCTTAGTACGGGTCGGGGCCCCTTCGAGGCAAGAGTTAAAATATGCCCTGTCCTAACCGATACGGGCGTCCTCTCCCGGTGAACATCAAAAAATTTGTTCCGTTCAACGGTTAAGGTGGGGTAGGCAAGAGAGTTCGACTTTGGAGCGCGCGAGAGGGCCAGCCAGATCGATCAGTTAAAAATGGAAGCGACGCACGTACTCGGCGTAGAAAACAGACGTGAAATTACTGTGCGCGATTGTAAATTGTCGCGTTTTCGAATTTTATGGAACAACCCGTGGAAATTTTCCACGGGTCTGCTAGTTGTCATATATAACTGCTTCGCCGCGTATTTTGAGCCTCTCAGTGCGCTGCAGCCAGTGTTGTCGCAGTAAAGTCGGTAATTACTTTACTGAATTTAACTGACTTTACTGACTTTTACTGACTTTACTGACTTTACTTTACTGACTTTTACTTTTACTGCCTTTCGCAGTAAATTTACCTGTTTTTGAAAGTCGGTAATGATGAAAAGTCGGTAAGTAAATTTGATATAGGCGTACAGATGGTATACGGTTGTATTGCGAATGTTTGAATCGTGGTCCTGACGACGGCGCTATATTTTGCGCCGTCGTTTTGCGTTTTGCGCTATTGATTAAAAAAAATGAACCCAGGCCGCTGGAATCGAACCGACTCCAGGCGAACCGACTAACCACTACACGATCGCATCATTACCAAATTTCGCTCACAATTTTCCATGAAATTATCATGTCAGATACCCCTCATGGTCGTACAACGAGCGCGTGCGTTGTAATTATTGATTTTACTGACTTTTTTTACTGACTTTACCGTTTTTACCGTTTTTACTTACTTTTATTTTACCGACTTGACTTTACTGAGTAATAAATTTTACTGTCTTTTACCTTACCAACTTTACCGACTTTACTGCGATAACACTGATTCTATCTACAGGGTGTCTCAAAAAAATGAATCCAATGGTGTTATCTCAAAAAAGACCGCGAGGCCCGCCAAGCTTTGTACTACGAAGGATACCCCTAGGGTTGACCTTTATATTAAGGGGGTAACCGGGAGCCTCGCCCTCAAGGCGTACCTGGTACAGGCCAAAAATTAGCATATGCCCATACCGGAAATTTCACTTTTTAATTTTTCTGTAGCGCAGATTGTGCGCAAAGTGGTCGGAAGATGTTGAAAAAAGGTTCCTGAGGTAGAGACGCATCGATTGGTATTCTGAAGTCCCTACCTACTCTCAGGGTATCTTCGCGGCGAGACTCAACATATTACCAGAAGCCTCAAAAATACCGTTTAAGTGGTGCAACGTCATTATGGCTGTAACAGCGGTACAGAAACTCAAATTTTTGCTGCTCAGTACCCAAAACTGTTCAGATTTTATGGGACAATATCCCGATACCAATAACCCTCTCAGTTCAAGAGATGCAGTAAACCAAAGTAGGCAGTATTTACGCTTTTTTGTATCGTTTTTTGTTTACTGTGAAATCGACAAGCATATAGCGTTTAATTGAAGAGCACATTTTCACTAATAGTACAGGATCGCATTCCAACAATATCATAGTAAATTCAGATCTTATTAAAAAGTTGTTGATGTGGGTTGACACAATTTCTTGCAAAGTTTGCTGTTTCAGTTCCTGATTCATTTTATCCGCAGAGATCCAGCACAAGAGCTATTCGTGCAGAATGGACTCAAGTACCAAGACTGTTGGCGTTTCCAGTACATTATTTAGCAGTCGCCTTACTGTTACTATTACAATCAGCCGAAAATTTTTAAAGCAAATAAATGACGTTTTTCGGGCAACATGACGGCAATTAATTTAGCCCTTATCATCATATTCCTAATAGCCAGTTAAAACAGCTTTGTTTAAAATGTTCGGGTTATTGCTGCTTTATTCTTTACCTTTCTTCTTGATAGCTTAAACTAAATTCTGTTTGACTGTTTTCTTCTATTTTCATCATAAGCGCTGTGCAATTAAAAAAGGGTATCAGTTAAATTAAGTTGTCTTTCATCCTCAAATAACCAAGGTAACATTGAAAAACAGTACATGGAGAAAATAGTGTATTACTTCTACTGATGCATGCATCAGTCAACAAACACAAATCATCTTGTGTCTAAAATAACTTGATGACATGGTCAAGTCACATTCTGCTCAACGCGCCAATAACGGTGATTATACAGGGTGGTTAGAAAGTTGTTGAACGAGTTTGATCGATTCTTGCTCAGCACTGCGGACATCATTTTGGGAGCGCTTTCTATTAACACATTGACGACAATGCACGTTTTTCGTTTTTTCGCGCTTGGGACAGACACATTTTTTCTTTTCTTTGCGTACGACCCACCATTGAGTCCTATTGTCCCAAATGGCAGTCCCATGTTTACAGCATTATGGGGGGGACTATTATCGATTAATTGCAAAAAATCGCGGGTAATTATTAAAAGCGCAGAAAAAACCAGGTAAAACGCGTACGACCCACCGGTGGGTCGTATTGTCGTCAATGTGTTAAAAGAAAGCCCTACTTTCAACTTAAATTTTCTTTTTAGTTTAAAAATTGAACCATTTTTGGTCATTTTACGTTAAATTTTAAAAAAAAAGATTTTTGCATAAACAAACTGGGGGGCAAAAAAGCCATATCACAAGTCTGACTTCATACAATTCCTTGAAAACGCGACTAATTTGAATGCAGCTTTTTTCAAAAGGTAGCTCTACTTCTAACTTGAATTTTCTTTTTTTAGTCTTTAAAATTAATTCATTTTTCGTCATTTTACACCACTTTTAAAAATCGCGAAATGTTGCACCTGCAGAGTAACTGAAAAATAATGATACTATTTGTTCTTGGAATAACTTGGTCCAGGTTAATTCAACTGAGCTGAAACTTATCAAAAATAATCTGCAAATATTTGGATATTATTTGAAAAAGAGTAATTGAATTCGATCATTGTGTTGTAGAGATATGACTAACCAAACATAAGTACTCTTTTGAATGTAGATTGCCTGCGACACCTGAAGGTATGGTAACGGGCTGAAAACTGAGTGCTTTAGTTTGATTGATCATATCTAGATAACGCCATGAACAAATTCAATAATTCTTTTTTCAACAAATACCCAAGATCTGCAGATTACGCTTGCCAAGCTTCAGCTCAGTTGAATTAATCTGGATTAAGCTATTTGGAAAAAATAGACCAGTCGACAAAATTTGTCATTTTTTTAAAATTTAATGTAAAATGACGAAAAATGGATCAATTTTTGAACTAAAAAAAGAAGATCTAAGTTGGAAGTAGGGCTTTCTTTTTAATAAAGTGCTCCCAAAATGATGTCCGCAGTGCCGAGCACGAGTCGATCAAACTCGTTCAACAAATTTTTGACAACCTTGTATTGTACCTACATAATTAATCGTATATGAATTTCAATTTATGTTGGATTTAAGCTTATCTTTTTTCTGCGGCTTTTTTAATCCATTTAGCGGCTTCTGCATCTGATTGTGGAACGCCTCTGCCATCTCGATACATTACTCCAAGGTTATATTGCGCTAATGCATTCCCTTGTTCTGCAGCTTTCCTAAACCATTTGACAGCTTCTTCATCAGACTGAGGCACGCCTAGTCCATTCTTGTACATCCATCCAAGATTATTTTGCGCACCTGCCTTCCCTTGTTCTACGGCTTTTCTGTACAATTTGACAGCTTCTTCATCAGACTGAGGCACGCCTCGTCCTTTCGCATACATGAATCCAAGATTATCTTGCGCAAATCCATCTCCTTGTTCTACGGCTTTTCTGAATAATTTGACTGCTTCCGTATCTGACTGAGGCACGCCACGCCCATCCCGATACATTGCTCCAAGGTTATTTTGCGCATTTGCATATCCTTGGTCTGCTGATTTTCTGTACCATTTGACAGCTTCTTCATCCGATTGATTAACGCCTCGCCCTTTTTGAAACATCACTCCAAGATTATCTTCCGCGAGTGCATTTCCTTGTTCTGCAGCTTTTCTGTACCATTTCACAGCTTCTTCATCCGATTGTATAACGCCCTGTCCCTTGTCATACATGGTTCCAAGGTTATTTTGCGCATTTGCATGCCCTTGTTCTGCAGCTTTTCTGTACCATTTGACAGCTTCTTCATCTGACTGAGGCACGCCTTGCCCTTTTTGAAACATCACTCCAAGATTATCTTCCGCGAGTGCATTTCTTTGTTCTGCTGATTTTCTGTACCATTTGACAGCTTCTTCGTATGATTGATTAACGCCTTGTCCCCTCTCATACATTAATCCAAGCTGAAATTGGGCCTCAGGATTTCCTTCCTCAGCGGAGGTTTTGTATTTACTGAGCAGTTGAGAAAATACCGGAGTGCCTGAAAAAAAGGATCGATGTAATGATAATAACTTCCTATTCAATTTCTTTAAGAAAGTTTGATATTAAAATATATAGTAAATCCTTGCCATATATAACACACTGTGGCCAAAAATCAGTTGTAGCTAAAAAAATTGATTGTGTGTTAAAAATGTTCATGAATTGCAGTATTATCTGAGAAATTCACTCTGAAAATCGAAATGAAAGGTCATAGTTATAGTGTCGACCAGCTTTGAGCTAAATTTCAAAACCGTTTCTATGCAAATTTCACTACTCCTAAGGCGTTCTTGGAAAGCCCAACATTAGTTTAGCAAACATGGAGACTCTTTGGCTGAGAGCAACTGAATAAAGGTTATTGTAATAAACTAAAAATAATGAGAGCTTCAATAATTCGATCTTCCTTTTTCGCATAAATTTAATCGCAGCATTAAATTACAAAGATGCGGTGATTTTTAAGTGCTCAATATATATTATAAGTGCGAGATGGAAACATCGACTCATGGATACACTTTCGTAAACTTGAAGTTTAAATTTTCTGCAATGCCTCGCCGGGATAATTTAAGAAATTTTGACGCCATTTGCGGTAGTAACAGACTAAAATGTCCGACAGTGACTATTTTAGGCAAATTCTGAAAACACTTTGCAAACTGTGCAAAACAAAGTTCATACTTGGAAAAATTATATCGAAAATGCCTTATTAACATATGAATGATACTATTTCTTAAAAACACTGATAAACAATAAAAATCTATCATCGTTGAGAAAGGATTCGAGTGAATGTCAGTTCCGTTCCTTCTCTGATAACTGGATCGAAGTTCTCGGCTTTACTTAGCTAATCTTTTCGTTATTAATAAAAGATATGCCATACTTGAGTCTGTGATGGACGTGACGTTTTTCGTCTCAGGAAGCAATGTAAAACGCAGAATGAGGCCCAATGCTGTTAGCACCGCTATCAATACGATAGCTGAAAATCCAACGCCAAGAATAATTCGGCGTTTAATTATTTTTCGTCTCTTTATTTTGTGATTCTCAATTTTTTGGTTTTCTTTTGAAGACAGCGCAGAGCTATCTATTTCTGACTGCGTGTAAACTAGAGTTTTTGATGTTTTCTCATTTTTATCTTTATCATCAAAGCGAAATAGAGAGCACTCCGATGCATGATGGGTCACTTTCTCTTTGAACAGCATCTAAAAGTAAACTTATCGATGCTTCCGTTTGTAAAATAAACTAAAGATAAGAATCATGCTACTAATTGCATCAAAAGTGAATATTTATGCTAAGAGGTGAAGGTCTTAAAGAGAACGAATTTTGTTTACTTATTGCGCCCCAAATCTTGATGCAATCTTATAATATCAATGTCCTCATACTGTATTTTTTATAAACTGAAGATCGTTGTTATGCAGGGTACATTCGTTAAAATCTTTTTTCCCTACACTTTCTTCTCCAAGGGCATCAGTCATTTTGACCCTTGACAAAGGAACCCGCAGCTGAGAAGTAATGAAAATAATGGTAGCGGAGCTTATCAAGATTACGCCCCGGGCGATGACGAGAAAAAGCAGCTTTTTAGTGGTCACGTGAAATTCAAAATTAAGCCCTTGGGCCAAATTTCGCGAAATGCCTGGAAATGTACAGAAACTTGGTATTGTTGTAATACTATCATCAGCTACTATTTTCATGAAGTTAGGCAGCCTGGAGTAGCGAAAATTGACCATATTTACGCTAATTCGCAATAAAAATGAAGTATTGCTTGCATCGTTATTTATAGCACTGGAGGAGATTCGAGAAAAACTGCACAAATGGTACTATTTTGCGCTGTCGAATGAACACTTTTTACTCGGAAATTTCGCCCCGGGGCTAATTATCGCGAAGGCTTTCAAATTTACTCCCCCCGGGGCGTAATTTCGAGAAACTCCGGTAAATAAAAAATACACTAGCATCACTTTCTTACATTTGGACATGACTGCATCAACTCTTGCCTAATGACTTTTCTACATATTTCAAATGATGGTCGTCGCTTTGGTTCTGAATGCCATAATCTTGAAAGAAGGCTGTCTCTGAAATCAGTATAACTTTATGGAGCATAAGACGAATGAATATAACAGTGAAATGGCCAATACATCAATCAGGAAACTACTATCTCGCTACTATAATCAGACGGATTTGTTTTTAAATAAAAATTGCAGACTTTTTGGTAGGGCGAAAAGATAATCAAGTAATTCAAGTATTTTAAGATCAGGGATGAGGATGGCGCAGCCCCCTCCCCGCTTTCGCAATTCATCCCTCTCCACTTCACTGATCAATTCTACATTTATACTTGTATGAGACCAAAGCCTTTTCCCTAAATAGCAGTGCATAAGAACTTACATTTGCTGTGGGACATAATTTGGGATTGAAAGACGGCAGCCAGACGACAAATGTTCTTTTAAGAACTCATAAAAAGATACATTATTTTCATCATTGTCAAATTCCATGGAGTATGGCTGCTGTTCAGCAAATGTAAACAACTCCCAAACGACAACGCCGAATGACCAATATTCAGAAGTAAGCGAAAAGCGACCGGATTTCAGCGATTCTGGAGCAATGTATCGAATTGGAAGAGCAGTTTCCTTGTTCCCAATATAGTATGCATCATCAATCTCCTTCAGTTTCCTTGATAGCCCGAAATCAGCAACTTTCAGAGTGAAATCTGACTTGAGAAGAACATTACGGACGGCAATATCTCGATGTATCACCTAAATCATCAAAGCCATATATATGTACCAGATGCGGAGCTCGATCTGAACACCGAAAAGCAATAAATATCAAGGTCGCTTACATTCATAGCCACCAAAAATTGCATTGCTCTTGCAATTTGCAGTGCGAACCACAATAAATCGCTCGTTGTGATCAAGCCCTTCTCTCGTCGAGATTGATAATTGTCTCCCTAANCCAAAAATTGCATTGCTCTTGCAATTTGCAGTGCGAACCACAATAAATCGCTCGTTGTGATCAAGCCCTTCTCTCGTCGAGATTGATAATTGTCTCCCCAGTCCGAATCGCGCTGAATCTAAAAACAGCTATAACTAAGTTATTCACGAATTATTCACTATTATAATATGATGTTAAAGGTTCGCGTTTGTGGCAATACTTACCATAGCCAGTTTAAACTGGACATCATACTGCGTTTATTTCAAATAAAAAGAAATCGATTTGATTCGGAAAGTGTCAAATTCCAAGTGGAAATGGTATATAACATATATTTGCCCTACTCATCGAAAATCAGATTTGTGTTAACGGAGAAAAAGAAATCTTGTTGTGTTGTACAGCTTGCACTCGACCAAATATTAGTAGTCTAACACAAGACTTATGAAAGGGAGGTATGCCAAGGTTTTCGGGTATTCAATATCTAACATTAAAACCATTATTTGGCGTATTGCTTCCCTTTGAACTGCCAGCTGGCTCACTTGGCATTGCTTTAGTATCTCCCATTTGCTTGAAGCAGAAATTATGATTTAGTCGGTCTCGCTGTGAAAGGGCCACTCTACGAACCAAAATTTATTAATGCCATCATTTCATAGTGGGAAAAGCTGCAATATGCATAGCGGCTCAGGTTTCAGTAATTGTTTGTTGATCGAAAAAATTTCAGATGTATTATATTATCATACTTCTGCCATTACAATGATTTTAGTGAGAGAACTTTCATTTTCATGTACATTTTGCCTGAGATATTTTAGGGTTTTGATTGGAAAAGATTTTGGTCGTCAACTTCTTCACAAAGAATAGAATTCAATCATACTGAATCAATATAATGTAATTTTACGCAAGAGAACCGTTAACTTCAGTCTCACACGTCGGTTTCGTTTCTCAAAGCTGAATTTCTCTCATTTCATACCTTCCAAACTTGCTCTTTTTCGTTTCCATCGAAAACAAGTTCATTCTCAAACTTCCCGTTCTTCCATTTCTTTTGAAGAAAACGATCCAGACTTCCGCGTTCGCAATATTCAGTCAAGAGAGAAAAGTCGGTTCTAATAGTCGTGATGGCTCCAAGTAGTTTGAGAACATTTTCATGTCCGCCCGTAGATGAAGACTGAAGATGAGCAAATATGCTTAGTTCGTCTCTGAGCGCCTCTCTCTGACGTCTGAGAATAGCTGCACTTTCCGCCGCATTCATTGCGCTCGTCTCCATGTGTGGTTTTTTGACTGCCACTGGAATACTTTCATTTGGCAAAGATAATATACCCATGTAGACATCACTAAAGTAACCTTTCCCAATAACCTGAAAAATGAGGTTCGTTGAGGACGTTTCACCGGGTAGTTCTTCCCTCATCCACCGATCAAAGCAAATTTGTTGTCAAATGAAGTTGGTTTGAAAAGTGAATAAAATCTTTGCTGTTAAAGCCAATTTAAGAATAGAATGATTTAATTAAAAGTAATTTGGAGGAAACAATTACCGTAATTATTTTAATAGTACGACATGTCGCACTATGTTTCGATCCCTCTCTACCCTGTCGTACTATTAGAGAGTGTCGTACTATTAGAATAAATACGGTAAGAGCAACAAGGAGAACAGGAAAAGGGCTAAATAAATTATAGTCAACTGTTTCTCACTAATCTTGTTACACAATAATACCTATTGCATTGTTTCGTGTATTATAGGAATTAAGCGTTTTCGTCTGAGCATTCAATGGATCTTAAAAGTAAAAATAATTACCTTTATAATAATTAATGTGTTAGGATCTATTTCAAAATTTTCACCGATGGCTTCGTACGACAGTTTATTTTGAACAGACGCATCACTATTCAGATATGCATGGTAATCACTGGGTAAATTTTCATTAGGGTTCATGTATTCTTCTTTCTTTTCGTTGTCATCAATTGAGCACTCGCTATACTCTTCATTCATTTCGCGCAAGGTGAAAAAATGATGAAGATAGCAAAATTTCGACAGCTACAAGGATGGAGCGCAACTGTATGTTTCCGCTCTATGGAAGCTCAATCGTGCCGTCACCAGCTCGCCTAATCAGTAAACGTGTTTAGCAAAGTTTTCAAGCTACCTTTGTAAATAAAAAACTTGTTTCGAAAAGTAAAAAGTACCACCCGGCTGCATCTGTAGTTGTACAGCAGTGGTCTTCTTTCAGTGTATACACGGGACGAATCAGGCACCATCCTATGTACAAAATGAATAGAAAGCAAGATGGACTTTTAAACGATGAGGAAAATGATGACGTATGAATTCGGTATTATTGTTCGCAATCGCAATCTACTCAACAATAACGATGTTTTCTACACAAGCGCAATGCTCTGTGCTACAGAAGTTTTTTCAAAAATATGCCTCGGAGCTTTTTTGAACCCTTCTAAATAACTCGTCCCGCGGCGAAATTTTTTAGTGAGAAGTATTCGTTCGACTGAACAAAACAGTCCCTTTAGTGTAAACTTTTCTCAAAAGTAAACTTTCGGGGTGTTATTCGATGTGCTTTCCTGATGAAAATGCTTTCAAAAATTCCGCTTACAAGTATAAGTATTGGTCATCTTTACTGAATTTTAACTAATCTTAATTTTAGAATATTTTTAATCAATGAGAGTGTGTGTGTTTCAAATTAGGGGGTAATACTTTCTTTCTCAATTCGATTTTGTGGCTCGAAAAGTGAATGTTTACTGTCATCACTACAACGTTGTGAGAAAAAACTTACTCCTTTCTCCAACGTCCTTTATTTCACTTCAGTGTTTACAGTCGCGCAAATCGTTATTAAAGTAAGGACTTAATTTCATTTCTCTAGGCCAAAAGAAAGATTTATTTTCGTGAACTGTTGTGCCGTCTACTCACTTTAGTAACACCGAAACGGCCTCATCTCCTGGTATCCCCTCTGCACTCTATGGGTTTCATATTCGCTCGGAAGTTAAATGGAGATAAAATAAAATTTGGTCAATCTGGGTTGATCACACCAGCTTAACACACCATTCAAGCGCCTTTCAAAATTATAATGTGAGTGAAGGTTTACGCTGCGCGCTTCGCCGTTCCAGTCTCGGAGCGACTACCCTGCGGCGGTAGTTTTCAAATTTGAAATTATGTCGAAGTGTCCGTAACTTTGTCAAATTGTACAAGCACAGTTGACGAATCTGCCAATGTTTGAGTGTAAGCAGAAAGTAACTGTTTAAAGTTTTTCGCTGACCGTACAGACCGAAACAAAGCGATGTACCAGAATTTGAGACGACCAGGTTAGTTCTATTGGGTTCTTTGACTCAACGAAATATTTGTATCGTTTTGTTGCAAGCATGATGTGGCGTTATATATCAATATCATTAAAACATGCGCAGTTGCAATGTCAGATTTTAATTGCCAGGGTACATTATTTGATTGAGGACCTAGCTAATTGATTCTGTCGATTAAAACGGTATAGAAGCGGCATTTTCGTAGTTCATTTCAGAAGACCGAAAGTCGGCGCCATCGTCGTCGCCGACGACGGACGATGTGACACCAACGAAGCGGAAAGAATTGCGACAGTTGATGGCGACGCCGCAGTCAACGGGAGTGCTGTTGCTTGGAACCGCTGCGGGACATACAAGCAAAAATAGGGCAATCAAACGACGCAAAACTGAGCTTGATTGTACGCCGTTTCGGCCGAACAAAGGAAGCACAACCATTCAGGCATTCATTATCTAAGGATGTTAATATTCAAAGCAAATGCAGTTGTTTTAGGTGGCGTTGCGCATTCGTCCGTTTGGTGACAGAGAATTGAGAGCTGAAGAAAACGAATCGAAAATAATTTCTATCTCGAAAGATAAGAAGACGGCGAATGTATTGGCTCATGCGCAACAGAAATCGGTACAATTTATAATGACGTTACCGTAAATAGTCCAACACTAAAGTTTAGTCCAAGGGTGAATTGCTTTACATGAATGTTTTCGAACAATGTTTAATTTTGTAATGGGCTTGTTATCGAATTTCCTCTCATTAAACGCATGGGATATATGGATAACGCTATTATTCCAAAGGAAAGCTGCACTCTTGATTATCAGCCATGGTACAGCTGTAATATTTATACTGGACCCCAACGTTGCATGGTCATGTTTTCGGGAAAGAATATAGTTGCGAAACGGAATCCTTTAGATTTCATTCGACTTTGCGGCGATTTTCGACGCGAGCGCCTCTCAGGAAGAAGTCTATTCAGAGATAGGAAAGCCCCACGTGAACGCGCTGTTGGATGGCTACAACTGTTGTATTCTTGCATATGGCCAAACGGGATCGGGCAAAACTTTCAGGTAATTTATCAATCAAAAATAGATTATTATTGTCTGCATGTCTTTTCGTCTTTATTTGACGATTTGCCTTCGAATTTCGTTCTCTATTGACCGCTATTTAGCGTTTCTGGAACGAACGACCAACCTGGCATTCTTCCTCGTTTCTGCCACGATTTATTCAGCGTTATCGATGAAGAAATTCGCGCAGGAAGTGCATTCTTGGAGATGTCATTCTTCGAAATATACCAGGACAAGGTGAATTTTTTTCGAATATTTCAAGAGTAGGAATCAAATGGCTGAGTTAGACGAACCGCTTTCAAAGTTTATTTTATTCTATTAAAACTACATGAATAAATCAAGAATTGATTAAAATGATTAACAAAAACGACTCTTTGAGGATCTTGTTTGAGTATACTATGGACATCCTTTATAACGCTAAATAGTGGACTGGAATATTTTGAGTAATATAACGGATTTGCCTTTAAAAGCGATATTTGCCTTGTACAAAACATTTGATGCCGAAAGTTTTGCACTGATCAAACCCGACCGCTATAAGAGAATTACTGTTATAAAAGATACTCCTAAATACGATTTCTACCATATTTGGATGTGTGAGACATGTGATTTTCCTTCAGATCTACGATTTGTTAGTGGACAAGGGAGAAAGAAACGCACTGCGGGTGCGTGGTGGGGATCAGCAGACGGGAGCGTACGTGGAAGGATTGATGCGCTGTACGGTGCAAAGTATATCGGAATTGGAAAAGCATCGCAAGGCCGGAGTGAAGCGACGCGCGACGGCCGCCACGGCGATGAATGACCGAAGTTCTCGATCCCACGCCCTCGTGCTCCTTCGCCTCACGCGTGTTGTTGACGAAGTCGTCGGCGACGAACAGAAATCTTTCAAGCGCACTGGCACCGCCTACATCGTCGATCTCGCCGGCTCTGAACGCTCTCAATCTGATTCTGAAAATGAGAGATTCCAGGTATTTTTTCTTTTAGCTCTTCTAGCTCGCTATTTTCAAACAATACCATGGCGCATGGCTTCTGTCTGTTTCTATTGTGCAGTGCTCCTCGTTTTTGAGATAGATTCTTGAACGGCATTTGCAAAAGCGGTCTCTACTAATCTTCAACTCCACCCATTCCCGTAATTTGTCCCTGATGGAAGGAAATTTTTATACCAAAGTAATAATTTTGAAGAGAAGGATTCGTGGGAAAATTGGATAGCTTGAAATAAAAACTGAGCATAATACGTTTAAAATTATGAAGAGGAAAATTGCAAACATAATTGTTATGAATTAAAATAACAAGGGTGCTATTGCAGGAGACAGTGGCGATCAATTCCTCCTTGTCGGTACTGCACAGAGTGATCTTCTCGAAGGTGTCGAGCGTGGGAAACTTTGCCTCGTACCGCGACTCTCCACTGACATTCCTGCTAAAAGACTGTTTGGGGGGCAACTCGCGCACGACGCTGTTGGCCACAGTGAGCCCGTGCGTGGCGCAGCGCGCCGAAACAGTCAGCACGATGCGGTTCGCTTCCCAGGCGGCCGCTGTCACTCTGCGACCCACTGTCAACGAAGACCCCATGATCGCAACTATCAGAGGTTACTTTACTCTCTTTCTTTCTACTTTTTTCCTACATTCTCTTTCCTATTACACCGTCATTCAGCATAATTCACCACTCTTGTATTTTATTTTTCGTAAACTTTGCATGTTATTTCGTCATCTCTGCATTCATTTAGATCGCTGTTTTAAAAATCTGTAAGGAAAAGATTACGAAATATAATCCAAGAGTGATGAATAGAATGCACGGGATACGAATAATGATGACTACCGGTGTATCTCTTTCTCGATTATCTCCACTAGATTGCGTTGCTTTCAGAGCTCCGCGCTGAGAATGAACGTCTTCGACAGCAGATGGAAGGCCGCCCTCCTAACGCGAACACTCTTGACGTTGTCATCACTCCTGCGTACGCTCATTTTTCTTTTCTACTTGTCTCCTTATTGTTTCTTTTATTATTTCTGGAAATCCTAGCGAAAATAACGCAATGGTCAGAAAATACTCGTAACCCGAACTGAGTTGTACTATTGTACATCTTGCACAGTAGTCTGGCATAAAGGTACACTTACGATTCTCGTTTAGTACGATCTTTTTTCTTCAGAGAACCTGAACCAAACGACAACAATTTGCTGGCGGATGATGACGATGGCAGACGACTTGTCGACCAAGATCGTCCCCAGCCGCCATCCTTGCTTCAGCTGTCGCCCGATTCCGCCCTCTCCATCTGGACGCCCCTCACTTCACCAACCTCACTCAATGTGATGAACAAAGGTTCGTTTGTTTTGCCTTACGGCTCTTGTTTATGCTCAGATTCAAGGATGTCGGAACCGGAATATCTTTTACTTTTCGCCTCTCATCTTCTCTGCTGGATAATTTGCCTTTGTACGTTAAAAAACATTGCGAATAGTCAGGCTGGTGTACAGTAAATACTTTTTATCGGGTAGAGTAGAAAGGTAATAAAAAAGCGTAATTTCCTCTATTAATATAATGTATAGGGTGTCTTTGTTTTGTAGAGGGCGTCGCGCAAATTGTCTCGTCCGACACCAACTCTTGGCAGCTAGAAGCCCTCGCCGACGACGTAGTTTTCCTGAATGGAACGCTAATGATTGCGAATGAAACGCGACTACTCTCTCACGTAAGCCATTTTATCATTCCTCCCTGACGATTTCAGAGTAAATATAGTCCTTCTTTTGATTCCTGTATTTATTTAATGAACCTGCCATGATTTAGGGTGATCGGATTGTCCTCAGCGGATTGGTCTTCTTGCTCGTTTGGCTGCAGGACGACGATTCGCTGCTAAAGAAGCAGCTGTACGAATCTGCCAAGCTCGAATATATGGAAGCGTGGTTCCCAATGTAAGCATTTCTTTGTCGAACTGTAGGGAATTATTTTCATTTTGTCTCGCTGCTTGATCGAGCAAGTCTTTTAAGAATGAATCTGTGGTCTTCGTTAGGGTTTTAAGGCTCTAATGGCTCGGTCAAAATTATAGGAGAAGAATCAACATTCACTTTTGGAATAGACGCTTCCTACAGACGGATATCACGCCTTAGGATACACGAGAGTTCGCATGATACGTAATTAAGTTACAATTTGCGCTCTAACAATTGCAAATAATTGTGAAGATACTTTTATGCATTCTATGCAATTAACAACGCATAAAGTATCTTTCATATCTCACAGTTACTCGAATAAGCCCATTAGAGAATAGAGTGGTATAAATTATTGTTCACAGCTATTGTTTAAGATTGTCGAATCGAATGGAGAAAGAGGCGGGAGAGCGGCTCGAGAAGGAAAAGAAGGATTTGGAACTGGAGCTGACCAATCAGATTGCTTCGCAAAAGGCCGAGCAGGAACGTATTGAAGAGCAACTGAAACAACTCACCTCTGCTCAAATCCACAACGTCATTGAGCATAAAGTATGAATCGTGTTTTACGCAAAGATTTCATACGGCGCCTTTATGTTCGCAATTATTTATCGGAAAGGACAAAGTGGTGCCTTAATTAGGCAAATTGCTTCGTGTTTATAGCTCATTCAAATATTTCAAATATTTATTGCACATATGTTAATATTTATTTATAATATTTGTTGTAGGTACAAATTGATTATGATTCTTGGCGAAAAATGATGGTTTGCCACGAAAAGTGACGCCTTGAGAAGCTAATCGTGGCTGCTTACCGTTTGTAGCTCACCCTCATGTAACTGCTTGACGAATCTCAACTGTAGCTTATATAGCGGGTTAGTGGAGCAAAGGACTTTTAGGCGAAGCTGGAACGTCTGCAGCGCGAGCGTGACGAGGCACTGAACGCCGTGCGCGACGCTGAAGAGTTCCGTCAACGGATGGAGTCGACCCTGAGCGAACAGCGGGCCCAACTCGACGTCGCCAGCCGCAACAACCGCCGTAAGAGCAAACGTCGTTCCCTCATCGACCTCGAGTCTGCTGTTCACACCGCCAATAATATTCTCCAGCAGATTGGAAAGGACCGAGCCGTACGCTAATTGGGTTAGATGATCTCAGCCCTTTTAACGTATGTCGTTTAGACGACTTTTTGGCTCATGCCGCATAGCGTCGGCGAGAACGACGACGACCCCATCAACTACGTCGTTCGGCAACAGCAGAACAGCAAGCACGGTATTTTCATCTTCCTTGTTTTCCTATTTTGTACTACTTCTGTTCTGCTGCTACATAGTTGTCAATTTTATGTGTTTCGCATGCTTTCACAGCCAACTGCGGTCATTCCTAATTGTAGGAAGCATAGCGTTGATTGGTGTTAGCTGTCTTTAAAAAGGCTGCTTAACGGTCTGTTAATTAAGGTACGAAATGGACCATTTTAAAAGATATTGGGCCGGTTTCACATCGCGTACTTTAACTAAAGTCGGACTTATACAATGATAAAGGATAGGCCTTAAGTACGACTTTAGCAAAAGTACGCGATGTGAAACCGGTCCATTAATTGCGATCAGCTTGCCATGTGCAACTAAAAATAATTTACCATATAGTACCCGAACTTCACCTTTAAAATTACGATATTTCCTAAAGCAATAGTGAAAAAATCAATTATGCATTCTTGCTAACCATATGACAATAGCGCGTACCCGACGATTTTGCCAGTACGTTTAACGACTTGGACATTTCTATCAGGGATGAGTGCCGACTTGACCGCCGAGCAGTTCATGAAGCGGTACAACCGTTTGGTTGAGCTGTACACGAATCCCGTGTCGACGAATGAAAGCGACTACGAGACTCTGCTCTTCGATAACCGACTGCCCTGGCGCAGTAAGACCGCTGGACGTTTATCCAACCTCTTCACTACCGCAATGTTCGTTGATTCTTAAGATTCTTGTGGATTATAGTCGATGGGCGTTATCTTTTCGTATTGCTAACCAATCACCGTGTGCGGATACTGCAGTACTCATTGTTTTACTTATATCGCGCGTCCCACCCTATTAGCTGGCTTAGCTTCGATTTGTTTTCTGGGATCAATTTCATAAAATTAATGTAAAATTAGAAATTTCAATACATATTTACATTTATATTATGAATTCCTTTTGTTGACCCTTCCATTTGAAATCGGGAAAAGCCTATCTTTTTACTAACTCCCCTTCCACAGCATAATTTCAATATATTCCTGACAACTTCCTTCATTTAGATGCAACGCGATGAAGCAAACAGCCAAAGCCCGGGGCAGCTCGATCGGCCAACTTCGCCGCTCTCTGATCGGCGGACCGACCAATGACGCCAGGCGCAGCTCTCTAAGCCGATTCTTTAGTACTTTCTCTCATTTCCCACTGTTTGCAGTAAATAGAGCCATCTTTTCAGCATCGCTGAAGGAGGAAGACGAAACAGAAGAGATCGGCGAGATGATTTCCTTCTCGGAACAACAATGCCACTCGTGGGCGCGATCAACTCTTCCCGACTCGAAGCGTTTCGGCAGTAAGTGCGCTCATTGACCTCACAAACTGACCTCAGAGTGACCATAAATGACCACAAATAGTGACCAAGCAAACTTTCACATCGAATATCATCTTTTTTAGATGCGCAGTCGCGTCCAAAGCTATTATTTGACTCTATCGTGGAGCTGTTGGGATTGGTGGACAACTTGCGCGCCGTCGAGAAGCAGACGCTACACGGGCTGCCGAAGGTGTCCGTGCTGGCGGCTTCGTCGAGGGCGGTCGGTCGCTTGGACGTCCTCGTCACGCCCGTCATGCTTGTTCGGCCTGGCGATGACGAATGTCTCGAAATCGTCGCGCTTCGGGTTGGTATCAATATTCATCTCCATTTTACACGGCTTACTCGGGTGGTATACATGTATACTGTCGCCACACGAGGGACGAGTGAGAGGTGCGAGTAGACAATAGTTTATTCGGAGACCGTGGAGGGACAATATGACCCGTTGGGTACGCGCGAAGGGATTGAGTGAGAGTCCTGTACAAGTCTAGGACACCCCAAAAGTCGATCGCGCATCTTACAGTTAACTTACGCATTAAAGAAATCGAGAAAAAATGATCACTCTTGATAACAAGTAGAGTATTTCTGCAATGAAAAGCTCATCTTCACCAACTACAGTGCCTCGTTCGATTTCCTATAACAATCGACAAAAAAATATTGTACACTGTATAATATCTATATTTCCGAATGTTTAGATTCGTCGACGAGCGCAAATACTTCGGGATGAAATGGAGCGTTGGATGGAGTCGCTGGATGAGAAGGCGATTTACCCGCCGACCGCTCTGCCGCGGATAACGAATGTGGGCAGCAAACTTCTCGAGCTCATTGGGCACTTTGCCTTCTGGGCCAATGAGCCGATGACAGTAGACAGTCCCGAAAATGTCAGAATTTGTGTTCATCGTTTTCATTGGAGTAACCTCTTCTTTGTCTAGGCTGCGTCTGAGACAGCGCATCTTACTTTATACGCTCGTGGAGTCTTCTTCGCTTTGCGTCACGCTGTCGAAGAGGATTTGCGCGCTTACTACGAGCGCTTAAAGCGCGCCCCTTCTACCCCTACGGTTGACGTCTTGGTCAGTCTTGCTTTCTTTTTGTGCGCTCGGATTATTGAGTATTAGACTATTCTTGAATGTAAGCTCGAGTCTAATTTTGAGTTTACTCAGTGTTCAAGAACTGAGAAAAAATTATTAATGGTTTATTGTACTCGAAAGATATATCGGTCATTTAGTCGTGTACTATCTTTGCCAGTCGACGGCAGTAAGGAATATCATATACGGTGGAATTTTGATCTAGGTATGAACTGAGAAGTATGACACAGTTAAATCCTCGGCTAGCTGTCACTGCTAAGCTGTTTTTTATGAATTACCCTCCGTCCGCGTACATGTTTCAATGGATCAGATCTATTACATGTGCATTATTCATAAAAGGAGGATTTTTAAGCAAGATATTGAACTTTCCACGACTTTCCTTATTAAACATGCCTATTTTCAAAAACTATTTGCTCTTGCATTTCTTCTCGTTAAAAGCAATCTGAATAATGAACTTAGTGAGAGAAGGCTAATTTTCGAGGAAAGATCAAAGAAATCCAAATAATACAGAAAAATTGCAGCTGTCGATGTACGATCTCCTGAAAGAATTGTGCAATCACGTCTCAACTGACCACTCTGACGACGTGACCATCTTCCGTATCGCTCGTCCACTTCTCGCAGCGTTCAAGCACGCGATGAGTATTACTTTTTCGCGCATTTTCCAATCAAACATTGTGATCGATGAAATTGATTCAGGCAATTCGAATCGCACGACCAATCTGCTGGGATCATTGAATAAGATGATGGAGAGCATCGAGTCGTTGTCGACGAGCGCGAAGGCAATGTGCAAAATGTACAATGTGATGCTGCCGTGGCTGTCGGACATGCTGCGTCAGCTGAACGAGGCCCACGATAGACAGCTCATAACTCCCACCCTGTCTATGACCGCCTCCACGGTGTCTCCTATCCGTTCTGAATGCAGTCGGCAACCTTGTCGTGCTCTACAAACATCCGAATCCAGCTTCTGTGACATTGACTGATTTTATATTCGGAATTCTTCAATCAGTAAAGTGATCATCAGCCACTCACACTACAGCCGGTCGAGGTACGCTTCTCAAGACGTCACTTTTTGTGGCGAAACACCTTTTTTGCAGAGAATCACTATTGATTTTTCATTTATACGCGCAGTAAAACAATGATGAGCTATGACCATCTGCAGCTGTTTGGTTAATTCTGACATCAATTCTATCCTTGCTGAAGAAAATATTTCGAGAACATGATTTAATGACTATGATTGACTCAGCGACCGTTCTTGTTCAGTTATTTTTATTTTTCCGACATGCATCTATTTTCCTTTGTTTCGTTCTATGGCAGCGTTGAAACTGTATGTTGACAAAATACGTTTGTGAATTGTTTGCGTGTCGGCATGTTCAAATTTAAGTAGCGATGCATTTCTGTATTATGAAGGGTTTGCTTTAATATGTGGACATTACCGGTACGTCAATGCTATCTACCGACAAAAAATCGTTGTGAAAAGTCGCACACTTGAGTGTCAACCTCGTTCCATTGAATGTTCAATGTGTCAGCGTGGATGCGAATGAATATCTGTTGTTGAGTACTGTAATCGGTGGAATGTGTAAGGTAAATGGGAAATCTGTTCATAACGGAAGCCTGTGACCTAGAAAGATTGGGAGCGCCGTCGGCAAGCTGGCCCGAGATTCGCCAACGAAATTTGTCACACTGCAAATAATACAACGGCAACAGTGCAGGTCGCCTTCGTCTCTTGAATCATTAGGTGCGATTCGCAGAGTTCGCCGCGATTCCACTACTTGACTAAAGCTGTGAACAATACTATACTGCAAACTTAAGGAAACTTAACTCCCTCCCTTTTTCAAACGGGCATAGCTTTTTTTTCGAACCTACTCTTATATCCGGGTTTTACTGTACCATGGGGAAACAAAATAATGGTGAAAATATGGCAAAATATTCAATAATGCATTAACATGGGTTCGTGATCTAGGCATGCCATTAACTATTACCAATAATTGTTGGCTTTGCATGAATATTTCGGTATTTACTGCCGACAGGTAAAAAGTGATTGATTTGAAGAGAGACAGAATAACTCACATATCATCAGGGCAGCTAACATCAGTTAGTATGCAGATTGAGATAAGTGGTTGTTGTAATTCTTGCCGCAAGTCGTGCGCACGATGAAGAATAGCACTCATAGCTTGAAAGAGAATTCAATGAAATGCTATGCAAATGATAATCACTGAGCTGCTAGTGTCACAACTTACTGTATTTTGAAAAGCTAACATTTTTTAATTCTTGCAAATATCCCTAAGAAATAGCAGTTTTTTACTTTCGCTCTGTCAACTTTTTCTAATGAAGCGTATGGGTTGGGAGAACACCCCCGTCTTTTCTGAACCGATTATGTTATTTCTTGAAGACGAGACCGCAATCCAACACATAAGTGAACACGAACATAGACGCCACTGCCGATGATGTCATATGAGGCGCGAACGACGATGAGAGAGGAAAAACGATGCAGAATGGCTGAAAGATGCGAGTCGCTTTGATGTCGCCAGCGGTCTCTCGTTATCTTTTTCGTTAAATGAAGAGAAGAGCGACCTTTGCCCCTTCTCTTCATGGATGCCCTTTTCACACTCCGACATGAGTCTACGCGCAAAAATAAGGTTACAATCGTGGCTGGAATAAAATAGTGATATTTTTTCATGCTATATTGGAATTAAGAATTCAAAATCATTTTCGTGGTTTGCTCTGACCTAGGACGCGAAAATGAATACGGCAACTGACAGCAGTTTTCACATATTGCATTTACACTTCATGCTGTATATTTAAGACAAAACTCTATTTCTGCTCTCAACAACTATTTTTTACTTGTCTTAGTAACTGACAAACATTTCTGTTGCCAACAAAACTGACATCGGTCAACCGGCGGTTAGGCTAGTACATTTGTATCTTGCGGTGATAAGATAGAAGTGTCCGAAAAAGCTGTCAAACTGGATTTAATAGTGAAAAACTGACCAATAAAATAAGTATGCAAATTCAAATTTGATCGCAGCATCAAAATTTTAGCCCATAATTCTCAGTTTAAGTTGATTCTTTAATTTATATTAAAGTGGTACTATTTCCTATTAACTGTTGGGCTTGGACACATCAGCTAGTTAGACGGTTGCAGCTACTTGAATGCAATCAAAACGAGAATGAATGAAGCAACACTGGTCAGAATCACGCTACTGATGACGACTGACGAGCCATTGCATAGATCTCCTTTGCAACAGCAAAGGGTATTTCCATTACCATAGCCGGACTCGGTTAGTTTCTTGCATTTGGTGCCAACTACATCGCAGATTGCATCAGTTTCATCCTCGCATCCACGAGCATATTTGCCTGCGTCGCTATAGCCCAAGGCGCACCACTTGTTACTGGAGCAGTTTTTCTGAGTACCGAGGTCGGTCTTTGTGGTGAAAGAGTTGGTCTCCCAACATTTTAACGCATTTACGGTTGATACCGTGAGCATGAGCGCGACGATAAGCTTAGCGATGCTCATTTTGCGGAAACTAAACAGAATGAAACGTATACAGTAGCGTATTGGGTGGCAAAACTAAGCATGAATTAACAACACAAGAGAGGTACAGATTGAAAGCTTGCAGTCATATAAATATATATCGCCCAACAATTCAAGTTGCATTCAGTCCAGTTAAATCAAAATTTTGTTTAGCCACTGAGTGCCCAGCACCAAACAGTACTTTTAGTAAATTCGGAATCCAACTGAATCGGCCTCGTTAGGAGTAAATATCCTGGGAGACATTTTATAAAACTACGGTAACTGTTGAATTTCGAGATCGTTTTCGTGGAGCGATTGGTCAATAAACGCATTTGCAACAGTCTTTTGAAATAGACCCAATGTAGTCGGTGAGAGATTGTGGGATATATTTTTCGGTATCTCGACGGCTCTAAGAAAATTAATATTACGATATGGTGTTTCTTCGCATTATAGAATCATTTGGTAAGTATGCTCTGGGACAAGTGCACTAATACTTCTGGATACGGTATCCCTCAAATTTTCGACTCTCACTGTAATTATATCAACTTACGTTCAATTAGAAAGCTGCCAACAGTTCGTATGCGCAGAATCAGGTCACTTAACTCAATACGTCGAATATTCATGTCCATGTCAGTGCGAAGATTATATAATCTTACACGGAACAATCGTACAATAGCACCCATTGGTGCAATAGGCATTGTGCTATTATAAACCACACAATGGTATTCAAATACAGGAGAAACTAAAGATTGCGAAATGAGTCATATAGATTAATCGAACAAGCATGATCATTTACGAATAGGTTCATTCCAATCTCAAAGCATATACAGGGTGCGTAAAAGTTCTGATACCTCTACATTTTTGCTTATAACTTTCTTAACAATTGATATTTTATTTCGTTCTTTAGTATTTTGAGTTTGTCTCCTACTGCTTTACAACTTTTTTAAACAAACTATGAGTCAATCTTATCCTTCTTAAAATTTTATGCCATGAAATATTCTGATGACTTTTAATAATGTTACGCATGGTGCGATAAAAGTTATTTGACAAACTTTGATGATAAATAGCTCTACTAATGCGCAACCAAATACAACACGATTTGCTTCATTTTATAGGATTTTTTAAACTTAGATTTCATTTTTTGAATCATTAAAATTGGTTTAATTTTCGTCATTTTATGTCAACTTTTAAAAGAACTGTCACAGAAGAACAAATTGCAACGATTTGTTTTTTTAACAACTTAGACCAGAATAATCGAACTGAGCTGAAACTTGACAAAAATAATTTCCAGGTGTTGGACTTTCATTCGAAAAAAGAATTACTGAATTTCGTTATGGCACTGTCAGAATATGGCCAATCATAGATCAGAGCTCATTGTCGGCTCGCTTGCATACCACCAAATTTTGCAGGCACTTCGCTTCCAAACGAGTACTTATCTTTGCTGATCCATATTTTGACTATGCCGTAATCAAATTCAATAATTCTGTTTTCAAAAGAAAGTCTAATTTCTGTAGATTATTTCTAATAAGTTTCAGCTCAGTTGAATTTATTTGGGCAAAGTTCTTCAAGAATTAGATTGTTCTGTTACTTTTTAGTTGCGGAATGGAATTTTTTTTGCGCGGTGCCTTATATTTTGGCTTACTATAGACCGATTTGCTAGCTAATAAAAGCGATAAAATTCCTTCTATTTCTTCTACATAACCTGTAAATATCATCAAAATCGGTGCGGAACTGAAAAGTTATTAATAATTCCAAATGGCAGATTATAATGAAACATCCTGTATATTAAAAATCACTTATTACTTTAGCGTCATAAAACCCGACAGTTTCTTGAATATGCAAGATTACTTACTGGCGAGGTGCAAAAAATAAAAGGTAAATAATATAACGTTTTGATGCCACTGAGAAGTTGCGGTGCTTCGTTTAAGGCTAAGCGTCAGCCACTTTTGTTTCTGCTACCATGTAGTCAATCTCTGAAGCGGAAACGAGCTAGAATTCATGGAGAAAGGTCCCATACAATCCCATTCGGGGCGATTTTCGAAACAACACGATGCACCCCTTAAAAATGAAAGCAGAGCAAAAATGAAAAGCAGCAAAAGAGCTGACGCACAGTGAGCTCTAGTATCAGGTGATCGATTAACAAAAACAGTTTGCGTCGCAAACGCGACAATTTTGAAGTCTATTTTTAGTAGATGTGGGGTTCTAGTTTCATCCTGTCGACGGCGGCCACATCCGGCTGGCGTCGTCGGAAACTCAGCGTGATTCGGTAAAGACGGCCGGTCTGCACCGAAAAAAGAAACCCCAGCTGCCTTCAGGCAGGTGGTTAAAAACGCTGCGCACGAAGATAATTGAAAACATCAACGCCGAACGCAATGCGACGACACAGCGGTCGGAACTGGCCGTTGTGGAGCACGAACAACAAGAGAAATAGGTGCAGTCAAATGCAAGAGTAAGGAAGCGCAGGTCGCCGGACCGTCGCATTGTCGTCATCGTCGGCGGTCTTCTAAAAGAGCGAGCACCAGACGCCACCGAGTGGCAACCGGCTCATCAGCAAACGCGAAAGACATGAGGAGTGCCCGGCGGCATTCATAAACCAATATCATATAACCGTTGCGAATGCAAGCGCGTTGATTGGTAAAAAATCCGGAAATAACTGGAAATAATCGGAAAGTGACCGATTTACCGCGCTTGCAATTCTGCAAAGCACGCTCTCCTCTCGTTGATACGGTAAACGGTTGACGTTTTTATCATTTTTTTCCTTCTCCAACATGTCCTTGTTATGCAGTTGATCAAATGAGCATTGGACGATTCCAAATGTCGCGATTTTTATTATCACGATCGAGCTGTTCGCGTCGATTTGGTTGGACTAATGCCGTGAAGAATAATCAGTTTTATACTTTCAACTAATCACAATGCTCGTTACTATACGCACACTTTGATGTGCACGCCTTTTGGAATGGCTAAACTTGCTTCGTTTCTGTATTCCTATCCAAAGCAGCGCTGCGTCCCCTTATCATTATTTTTATTATTCCAATCATTACTCAATTGTTCATCATCCCGTTCATAAATCAAAAAGCTCTTTCGCTTTTATCATCCTTTCGCGCGATTGCGTGGCAAAAGTTGTTGAAATTCAAGTTCTCCCCCTGGTAGTTGACTTCGGTAAAGGTTCACGGCGCACTTGCGGTCTTCATCTGCAGTGCGGTGCATCCGTTTACTCGATGATTGCTGATTCTTACTGACAGATGGGACGCCGAATAACGCGCGGAAGTGCAAGCCGGGAGGTTTAGAGTACTAACCTCCCACCTTGTTCCCATTTTATCCCATCCTTGCGTCGCGGAACTTTTTTTCTCGAACCTCTCTCGTAATCCCAAGGATGAACGAGACAAACCGAGGTGGAAAGGGGGAACCTCCTGCATTCGCTCCAGGCTTACTTCTGTTCATTGATGCAGTCGTGTTTTTCTACGCGATGAACTAGTTTTGCCCTACACGAAACCCATCCCGTGCATACCGGCGCTATTCACCGTGTTGATCGCTTTTAAGATGGAGGCGTATGTCTCTTTTTGTGAGCGGAACTGTTTGTGGCGTGCGTCAGCATCGTTGCCTACAAAAATATCGCTAGATAACCTTAGATATAGTGTTACTACTCGACGAATGGAATGTTGCGATGTACGAAAGAATTTTTCGTAGGCGGCGCTATTAGCGGTCTTGGCTGTTTGAGGGATTGACGCTATGTCAGGTGTTTGCAGTCAGTGTTGTTGTCGTGGCGGCGTTGGCGCTTATGCGAACCGAAGCGCGTGCTCCGTGCACTGTGATAGCACCCACGTGTTCAACTTTTTTGCCCCTTTGCTATTTATTACAGTCAATCTTCCTTCGCGTTCAAGTTATGATTCGATACTAGTTGGCAAAGCATAATCATTACATAAAGTTGAGTAGCGCGTGCTTCATAACTTTTGAATGACTTGCGCAACGACCATATTACTGCTCCATTCACTTGTTTGCGAGGCCGTGGTGTGTCCTTTGTGTTTGTGTCTAGTATAATGCGCTGATCTTCAGTCGCACGCGCGAAGCTAGAACCGCAGAGCCGGTCGTGCAAGTAACCTAAACGAAAGACCGGACAGAAAAACTGAAGCCTGAATCGATTGGGCTACGTGAAAATCTGTAAAATTTTTCAAAACTCTGGAGAGGATATTTCAGAAAGTGCAAAAATCCCCCGATCCCCTCCTTAGATTCGTCCCTGGTTGATCGCCGTACGCGCAGTGGTATAGCGCGCATGCGTCATTGCGGTATATTTTTGTGTCTATTCACGGTCGAATCAGAGAACCATGAATATTGATGCGGTACGTGCTATTCGCAGCATGTTTCTCTCTGGCAGTGCGCCGTTAACACGTTCTCTTTTCCGCGCTTCTCATATGCATGAGGTTGCCTTTTTGATTATTACTAATGCGAAATGCGCGTTATTACCGAACCATTACTGCAGCGTTATTGATTTCATCCGTTGACTCATTTTTGATCATTATAATGTGCAGTCTTTTGGTTGTTGCGTGGGTCTAAAGTTCTTTCTGGCGAGTTGCCACTTTTAGAAGGCGCAGGGGTCGAAGTACTGCCAAGGACAGCAGACGGCGCCCAGTCGCTTTGGGGGCCATAAATCTCGTCCGCTCCACGTGCTGCGCCACCAACTTGTCGGGACGGTAGGGCGGGTGCCGCGTCTGCCGGTTGGTTTCAGCATGGTGCTCGTCTTTGTCTCTGTGTCTGACTCTACCACGTTGGCACCCGTCCCACTCGTCCCTAGTTGTCATGTGACTGCATTTTTCAAACCGCCCTGTCGCTATCAAACCTGCTATCGAAACATCTGACGCTCTTTTATGGGCCATGTCAGGTTGCAATTTCATGCTGAATTTATGAATCTAGTCAAGTGATATAGATTCTGTTCATGCATATGATTCTGTTTCAGAATCTATTTTAGAGCTCTATAGTGCTTTTCGAAGCGATGAATGTCCATGCCGAAATTTGATAATAGATGATCTCTAAACGTTTAATTGATATTGCAAAGCGGCGCTTGCTTAATTTGATCGCGTTGGGCGCCAGTGCGTTCGGACTACATACACCCCTGTCTTAACGCAAGTGTGATCTTTAGTAGCGTTATCAGCTGATAACAGGCCAAAACATGCCTGACACTTTGTGATCAAAGTTCTTCTCTGCGTTTGCGAACGCAATAGCAATAGCTCGGTCGGCAATAGCTCGGTCGCATCCTCCCATTTTTTCCCATTTCGAATAGTAACATGAGCTGACTTCCTCATTAAGTTGAGATCGGAAAACACATAGCTGCGACCCTGACATCCTCTAAAATGCACGTAATGAAGAAAGCGAACGGAATGTGCTTCTTGCGGTTCGCGGAGCTGCGGAATCGCGAATCGGCTCAGCAGGTCGCAGCGCCGCCGCGCGCCAGGCGACCAATCGGCTCTGTCGCCTCACGTGAAGTAAGCACGTGAAGCGCTGCATTCGCCTGGATTCATCGATTTTCGAGCTCGCTGCCACCCTTGTCACTTGCCATTCCAGAACCCGCTGCTACTCTGCCAGCAACGGCATGGTCCAATTGGGACCGGCTGCTGACATGTGACCAGCGGCAGTGTCCTCCTGCGAAGCGGCGGCTGTGTTTAAGCGTCACGGGTCTGCCGAGGTTGCAGAACAATAACTTGCGGATTTAGGATGAGGATGTAGTGGCGCGAGGGGGGATACGGGGCGGCGTTCACGTGTTCGAACGCGCAACCTGTTTGTTCGCGGGCAGTCGTGGTGGGATGTTGCGTTGCGTGCTCGTCGCCAACTCTGATGAAATATGCTCTCCGCCGGCCGCCAGGGCCATTTCGCTTCAGTTCCGGTGCGCGATCTGATCGAACGATGCGGACGTATGACTCTCGGTACAAACTAGATAGGCGCGAAGGGAAAGAGAAAGATGCGCCGAGATGTCTGGTCTGCCCCTAGGCAAAGTCGTATAAACTCGAAATGTCCGCTTCTCAAACGCTCGCTGTCATCGAGTGTGTAGGTGAAAATGCTTAGCTGTTTGTTGTCTGCGGAGGCCGACGTCGCGCACTCGACGTTGTGCCACTGATAAAGGCCCCGCGAACCTGCTCTCGCGTCATTCACTCAGACGTTCGCTTTAGATTAAGCGGCAGTCGCCATGCCGTCGTTCAAGGTCAATCCGCAGTATGCGGCCATCTCCGAAGTTGTGCCCGGCCTGTACATTTCTGGCGTATCGGCGCTGAACCAGACGGAAATGCTCCGACACCGCATCACTCTGGTCATCAACGCGACCAGCGAAGTGCCCAATCTGCGCAGTCTCGGCGATGTACATCGAGTCAAGTTGTGGCTGGAGGACACGGACCAGTCGCACATCTACCCCCACCTCGAAACGGTGCCCGACCAGATCGAAATGGTCATCCGAGACGGCGGTCGAGTGCTCGTGCACTGCGTCGCCGGTGTGTCTCGATCGGCCTCGCTGTGCCTCGCCTACCTGACAAAGTACCGGTGCAAGTCTCTGCGCGACGCCTACCATCTGCTCTCGTCCACACGACCCATGGTGCGCCCGAACCTGGGCTTTTGGCGGCAGCTGATCGCCTACGAGCAAGACCTCAAGTGCGGTCGTTCATCGGTGCGGATCATTCGAGATGATGCTCAGCCTGACCGACTATTGCCCGACGTCTATTTGAAGATGGCAGTTTCGGAACGCCCACCGGTGAGTCGGCTTATTCTTCGCCCACGCTTATTTCGCACGTTTCGCACGTGAACGACGCGCTCCTTCTCCCCTTCGCCCCTTACACTCTCACACTAAGCCCTGTCGTTTTTAGAGCCCCGACGATATGGAGAATCAGTCACCGCTCAAGCGCGAGTGTCGCGAACGGGAGAATTCCGGACCCAAGCCAAAGTTCGTGCCCGTCCTCGAGCCGCTCGTCGAGTTGGCCGAAGCGGCCGGCTAGCCCATGTGATGGTTGCTGCGGACACTGCGGGTATTTCGCGCGATCAAATTGAACGCGTTGCCTTCGTATATTTATGTGGTTTCATTACTGCTCGAAGCAGGGTATGTAGTTAGTGAGTTAATATTTTATAATGTCAAGATAATCTCACTGCGTATGCATGTGCATTCTATGCTCGTTGTCGTCGTTATCGCTGTACCCCACCGCCGCCACACCACCACCATCACGACTATGCGAGTCGTCAATAAATGTGAAACTGATTGAGGTGAAGAGATTGAACAACTTATATTAACCAGAATTCAGTAGTTATCAT
Source organism: Plectus sambesii (assembly GCA_002796945.1). Taxonomy (NCBI): domain Eukaryota; kingdom Metazoa; phylum Nematoda; class Chromadorea; order Plectida; family Plectidae; genus Plectus; species Plectus sambesii. Next base: position 6,538 of record NIUQ01001015.1, on the reverse strand, counting down.
ACACAACAACAAATAAATAGTGATCGCAGTATAGAGACAATGCAACACGTAGAAACAATTAGACGAGAAATGTTCATCAACAGACGTTAGTCTTCAATGCAATGTCCTAAGCACTGAGAGAAAGTACATGACTGTCGCAGCAGACTTTCACAGTGATCGAAGAAATGCAACACATGAAGAAGAACCGTGCGGCTATTTCGTGAGTGACTGTCGCATATGCTTGCTGAGTAGCAGTGGAGAAAGTCTTTGGTGATGAACGCCGACGACCATCATCCGTCCATTGGCTGCAACGGCGTCGGACAGGACGACCGCTCAACCGAAACATCCAATAAATACACAGTGTATGCACATGGCTATGGCAACCGCTGAATTCCACTCAACTACATATGTATGTATGTGACCACACATAGTTTACCAGCAGTTTGCGATAATTGACTGATTCATATCAGCAATCAATTGACCAACAACAATTATCAAAGTTTGTGAGAGAAAAGAAAATAGAACGCGTAATAAAACCAAGCGACACACACCAACTGACTATATTGACTCGCAACCGACCGATAAGCATTATTCTCTGATATTCGAACAATTGCCAGCATACATTAAAAAAATTAGCAACTTTAAACACACACACACAGCAGTCGTGTCAAAAATCATCATCATAACACACCGGCGGCGGCCAAATAGAGAAGACAAGCGCGGCGGCGGCGGCGGCGGCGGCACTGACAATGAATAATAATAATATAGCGGCATGCGCGAGAATTGAAGAAACTAGCTGGTCGACCTCGAGTCACTCGGCGCTCTACTGAAGAAGAAAACTGAAGATCGGAATGCGAAACGAAAGCTGAAGTGGTGAATTAGCACACTGATCACACTGATCAACCGATCGCATCGCTATGTCACAGAAGAGCGAACCGCACGTCGCGCGCGCGCACTACCGTACTCGTCGCAGCGACGGACATCGCCCGCCGCAGTGGTCGCGATGGCTCCTCGGCGCGATATAGGTAAGCAACTAGAGCAGCGACGAATGGAGGACCACCATGACGGCGGGTGTCCATAACGACCCGGGAATGTCCGACGCAGCGCCGAAATCGATTTAGTAGAGACCGCAGCCGCGCAAGTTGTTCGCAATGATCACGTCGGTGACGGCGTCGAAGACGAACTGGATGTTGGTGGTGTCGGTGGCGCAGGTCATGTGACAGTAAATCTCCTTGTTGGCCGATTTATTCTTCGCCTCAAATTGCGCCTGAATGTAGGCGGACGCCTCGTGGTAGTCTTGTCGACCTGAAACGCCTCCCGTTCGCGCCTCGTTTCCACATTTCATTATCAGTGCTCAAGGGAGAGGAGGGGGTGTCTGCCAATCAAGCGCATTGTCACAAGGCGCCGCCGCTGGAAGGGCCCATCACGTCGCCGCTTCATTATGACAGGAGGGGCCCAGGCGGTGGCAAGGGTTGTAGAACAACTGCGCATAGCTGCGCAGCGGTGCGCGCCGCTTGTCGCCGAAATATCAACCTTTAGTTCCGTCCCTCTGCCCCTCGCATGTCAGGTGAGATGGCGAACGGGCCGCAGCCACCGCAGAGTTTTCTGAGAACGGAATAACACCGGCCCCCTATGCTTACCTGTGTACTCGGGAAAGCAAATGGTGAGCGGTGATTTCTTTATTTTCTCTTCGAACAAATCTTTCTTGTTGAGGAAGAGGATAATGGACGTGTCGGTGAACCATTTGTTGTTGCAGATCGAGTCGAACAGCTTCAACGACTCGTGCATTCGGTTCTAAAATCAACCATCCGCCGATTAGTAGGTCATATAAAAAAATGAACGAGTCGCCAACCGTCGTTTCATCTTCATGCAGCACTTGGTCGTATTCGGACATGGCAACACAGAAAATAATAGCCGTCACATCTTCGAAGCAATGTATCCATTTCTTCCGTTCTGACCGCTGGCCACCGACATCAAACAACCTGCAGAGGCAACACGCATATAGAGCATGACACATGAGGGCAAAAAAGAGCAGCAAGAAGGCAGCCTACTTGAAGTTCAGGTTCTTGAAGGTGAAATGGACTTCGACGATACCAGTAGTCTTCACTCGGGTGCGGAGAATGTCCTGTTCGGTGGGCTGATAATTGCTCTGGCCTAGTCGGTCCAAATCGTCCAAAAAGCTGCAAATCGCCTCTGATGAGACATGTCCCTCTCCACCTCTGTGTCTAATCACTGACTATTTGGCCGAGTCATTGAGCTGGTATTCGTTCGAGCGGGAGAAGCATTCCTGCACGCCTGAGTCAGCCCAGAGACGCTTCATAGCCGAGAGAAGCTCGTCGCTGAAGGGCTCCGTGTCCTCCATGCGCGCCACGACGTCCATCACGAGTTTCGCGTCGGTCTGCAAGGATTGTACTGTTCGTTGGGCTGCTCATAACGAGCGCCGTGCACTCGGCGCAAAGGCGGCAAGGCAGGAGTCGGTCCCAGCGATCGATCGGAGGCGACAACCACCGCGGCGCTATACGGCCCCTGTCGCGGTCCCGTCCCGTGCGTGATGATTACCGAGCTTAACGCAATCGAGCTGCGCCGACGCATCCGTCGTCGCTGTCCGCGATCGATACCGTTCTTCTCGTATAGCTAGCCCCATCTCCGTGTAAATGCGCCGTGTCAACACAGTCATGTCGTGTTTTGCTCATGCCACAGCCGCCGCCGCCGCCGCCGCAGCCCGCTGCCGCTGCGGCCACCCAACGCAACCAGTCGGTCTGTCGGTCGTCGGCCAAACGCGCCGGCTTTTTTAAAGTGCATTCGCAATTTCTGCCCGCTCTATCGCGGATGGCGGCCGAAGCGACCACGAATACTCGGCGCTAAACATAGAGGGTGGGGGGTGCGAACGGCAAGGATCGACGGCAGAGGACGCATGCCAGTCGGGAAGCAATTTCATCGATAGTCAACACGACCGCTTCGGAGATCGATTTTCAGCGGCAGGCGGGTGGGCGCCGGCTGCAGCCGTCCCGTCAGCGACTGTGGCGCGTGGCGGCCGTGAAGCAAACTATTGCGGTATTCGGAACACGGGCGGTGCCGTCCTCGGGGCTGCTTCGTTGCGCATCGCTGGCGGCCGAAGCGGTCGGCGGCATTAGCGGAGGCGCTACCGTGCAGGCTGTCGCTCCCACCGATCAATAAGACAATAAAATTTGGCGCACGCACCTCGCGATCGGCCGCGCCGAACGGAATCGACAAGTTGCCCATGGCGCGCAAGATCGCCACCAGCGACTGCACCGTATTGCTGTAGACGACCGGCTTGTACTGCTTGTAGTCTTCGGCGGTGAAGCCCGACTCGTGAATGATTCTGCAAAGTACACATTGGGCCAGAGAGCTTTTGCAATATAGCGCGAACTGCGCGTTTATTTGCACGCTACACATCGGTTTCACTAGAAAAGAAGCGCTGTTTGTTCGCGGTTGGCCGATCGAATTTCGCAGAACGTGTCGGCGCCGCGTCACGGCACTTGGTCGGCGCTTCGGACAATAAGAACGAACGAGAAGCGTCGTCAATTGGCTCGACCTCTCGACGCCCCGCATGATTAAACTTTATTTATTCTTCCATCGAACTTAATATAGCAGCTTAAGCGATACTTACTTCATCTGCTTGACAATGGTACTCTTGCCCGACTCGCCGGCACCTGAAATAACATGTCATCGTGTGAATTCGTTCGAGTCTTCTTCGCACACACACACCACCCAACCAAGGTGCCAACGACTCACCGAGCAGCAGCAGCTTAATATCCTTGGCGGCTTGCAGGCCATCTTCTTTGAGATTCTTTTCGATCATCCGACTCCGCTCCAAGGCGGAGCGCTCCTCCTGGGACATGGTGCAACCCATGGCGACTAGACAACCGAAAGCGTTTCGATCGACCAAAACTGACGCTTTCCGGTCCGTCTTTCAGTCAACCCTGCAATCCGTTCCGTCGTTTTCTTTTATGGTGTCAAACGCGGGCGTGGCACAAGTAGAGGCTGTAGAGCGCGCATTAATTGAATGAGTCGGCAGCCGAACTGCCCATCCGTCGCGTCGTAAGCAACGCGAGAGCGCACGAAGTACGAACTACTAACGACAGTGTGGAAATAAGCAGTTGGAACCTGACGAGGAAGCGGCGAACGAACGTTTCTAGGCCAAACCGAACCGGGGCTTTTTGATGGTGCTCGCCGACCCTACATACACACACATACAGATGCACACAGATACACACAGACACGCTGTAAGATCAGCCAGCTAGTTGGCTCGAAACGTTCCTGATTTCGACGCTCGCCGACGGCGCCTATCAGCGCCAGCGAAAGTTGCCAGCGAAAGAACTAAAGTTGCCGGTAGGCGTCGCAAAGGCGGGAACGGCGCCACAAAACGCAGAGGGCGGTTCGCGCTTGGAATGCGAAGTGGCAGTAATGATGAGCGCACGTGGAAGAGGCGGAAAAGCGTACCGCGAGATGGCGAAGCCGGTCAAAGGCGCGCAGCCGAAGCGGCTGCCACTGGGAAGTTGAACGTTAGCGCGGTTCTGCGGCGTTAGACGGCGACGCTCGCCACCGACGACATGGATCGGCAGAAACGACGCGAAATGGCAGCGACGACAATGCGGATGCGAAGCGGACCGGCCGGGCTGGCCACGAACACAGCTATTCGTATCGGACCCTTACGTGTGCCGTCTTCATCGGCCAGTCAACTAGGCGGCGTCGCCGTTGGTCGGGAACGGGGACGCTGTAACGAAGCTAGAAGCGGCCTGCCGTGCGCTCATCGATTTTCTCGCCGAGACCCCGCCGTCCCTCGCCCACCAACGCGGCCGAGCGGCTGCCGTCGGCGCTGAGCCTTCGTCGCCGACCGCCGGCTTTACGCGTGCGCCGTACTGATTAACATATAGATAGCGATCTAGCGATCGGCCCGCGCTCGTTAGCGGTTGCATACGCTCGTTTGTCAATAATTGCACCGACCACCGCCGATTGCGGACCAGGTGGGCGACGCAGCCCAAATGTCGCCCGACAATCACGCCGTTCCTGCGTCGGTTCCTCGAGTTCCTGTTATGCGTGGTGGGCAGGGTCGATGGGCGTGGGTCGCCAAGTCAACGAATCAAAACACCCCACTGCTTCCCGCCCATTTCAATATTCACAAAAATGCACATTATGCGCGGGCTACTTGTGACCGACTCGTATGCTCGACGGTCGCCCTGCTTCTTTGGGCATTATCAAAAACACAACTGCTAAGAGCGCGACGACGACGACGACGACGCTGATGGCTTGCCATATTGACAGTTTCTCACGCTAAACTATGAAGGGGCGCGCTGACTCTTTCAATGACGCGCACGCTAACATATGCCCTATCGTCGAAAGCGCACTGAATAGTACATTTGGAAGAGCACAGCATAAGTGTACGAGTCGATTAGCAATGCGACTATTTTGCTTATTGGCCTTATTTGGCGTTTGCACGGCGCTGTCACATCCGGGCCTTTTCGGCCACGGTTCGCATCGAATTGCTACGCAATTGATGATCGACGTTGCGGCGCACCAGTATGAGTGCTTTTTTCAAAACTTTACTCAAGGCTCTGAAATTCAGATATTCGGCAGAGTAAGTCCTTTTCAATAATTAAAGGGTAACTCCTGTCATCTCTAGCCGAAGGGAATATACCGTAAACTGTTTGCAGCTGTTCAGGGCATGTCGGCTGCGAGTCATATCAATTTGAATTTACAATAAATAATTAATCGACTGCTAAGCAGCCCTGTCATTTGTCATATGTGGTTAATGAAAATTCACGGTTCATTCATGCTACATTCCTAAGAGCTAGGGATGACTAGAGTTCCTCTCTTAAATGTAGAAAACACTTTTTACAGCTTATGGATCGAGAAGGACTGTGGATGATTATGCAGTTCAGCTCGCCATCTGGAACAATTAATGATTATCAGAAAACGCGAGATAAAGTCGAGTATAAGGTCACGGCGCCAGACACCGGTAAGTGGGACGTTTCAGCTGATTTCATATCTGCTCATTGTGAAAAACAGGAGACTACAAACTGTGTGTCACGAGCAACAGTCCCTACGGTCCGACGCGAATAATACTGGAAATCTTTGCTTTTCATCCCGACGAGTTTGCGGAAGTGATGAAGGAGGAGAAGGACAGAGTAGTACAGTATAGAGACATGAAAGTAATGCAGCTCATTAAACTTCCCAGTAAAGATAAAGCCATTCATTGTTTCAGAATTGCACTAATAACCTCTTCACGCATACATGGAAGGCCTTTTATCATCTCAAGTTTTCAAACGCCAAAGCCATGACAGATACATATGCGCAAGAAAGAAACCGCCAATATATTGACAACTTTTCTTTCTTCCAATGCACCGTCATTCTATCCTGCGCCTTTATTCAAGTATTTGTCATTCGCAAGTTCTTTGCGGCTCGAGATGGAAAGCGACCGTACGCGTAAAAGTGATATTACTATTATGTACGCCTATCATATCGCTGCGACCGCTATCATCATCAAATAAAGTTAAAATTGATCGAATTCAAGTGCTTGTTATTGTTTAGCGCTTGT
>NIUQ01001014.1:0-36755 GCA_002796945.1 Plectus sambesii | reverse complement strand
CGTTCACGCCCTTCTGCTCCACCTGTTCAGGCTGGTGCAGCCGTCTGGATTATTTGCATTTACATTTCCATTCTTCTTGAGAGCGTGCAGTGTCGGGGGACGTTCCATCGCTATCAATTTGTTCTGAATGCCATGAGCTCGCAAGTTGAAGCATTTGAGTGGACAAAGTCGTCAAATTTTAGCCCTTCCGAACAGTCTGTTGCGGTGCTTAAACTGACGGTACATTTTACAGCTTGCTGAAGCATTACTATAACATGATACGAAAGAAGTACTGTCCTTTCAGCTGTCGAGCCAAAATAAGAATACCACTCGGAGCGACGCTGACACTGTTGCAGCGGTGCGTTTTTCGAAAGAGCAGCTGACATCACTTTTGTCGAGCTTGCAAACAGTTCGCTCTCAGCTTGATTTGGTGGCTCGCAAGGCGTAAAGCATGAAATCTCGGCTATTTTTGAGAGCTGCTTCGAAATTGGTTACGAGTCAGCGCATTTTCGCGTCAACAAAGACGGTTGGCGGCGCAGGCGTGAAAGTGTTTGATCGAGGCGTGAAATTACAGCAGCGTGAATGGGCTGCTGCTCAGGATGAGTTTGATGTAGTGCAATATGTCAAAGAAGAAATTGGATACAGGTGAGGGAATGTTACCATATGTTATCGGTGAAAATTCTGTTATGGTTTGTTTCAGAGTAGCCGATAAAATTTACGACTTGACTCAGTTCAGTCCAGTTTGCCTCGATATCGGCTGCGGCGCTGGTCATATTGCGCCTCATGTGTTCAAGGTGAACTGCTTTTGGAGTTTTTTTGTCTAATCATTATCAAAGTGTGAAAAATATAGGTTGATTGGAGTTGGTGTAAAGTGTCACTTGATACGTTTTCGATGAGCACTTAAAGTGACATTGGGCCTGTTCCATAATCGTTTCCTAAAGTTAAGCATTTCATAGCGATACTCAGCGCTATGCTTCATAATGGGCTTATGTAATGCATAACTTAAGAATGACTTAGGAAACGATTATGGAACCGGCCCAATGTCACGTTACCTCTAATCAGCCATTAACCCGCAATGACTAGATCGTGAAATGCAAAGTGTCTGTTGTTCGAACTTTGTAAATCGGAATCTCAATGTATTCATAGGATTCGTATTTTTGCAGGAAAATGTCGGCTGTCTCATACAGGCAGACATGAGTGCCTCGTTGGTCGGTCGATCGAACGTTTCTGAAGAAGTGCCAACTCTAAAGTAAGCTATAATGCTTGAAAGACGGATTATATGTCGAAGTGTGATCGACAATCCTCATCGTTAAGCGAGCTTATAATTAGCCCGTCGTCGATGCTTGGGTTAAGGTCTAGACATAAACATGATGAACCTAGCCTAAGGCAGAGCGCCTGCAGGGATAAAATGATTTTTGATTACATGCAGCTGTCAAAGCTGCCGATCTCGTTGCTACTGATACAGTATTTGCATAATAATTTATCACTACCGCATTCAATTTCGTCATGTTTGCTCTGAGATTGAACGCAAAATGAACGAAGATAAACGCAAAAGTGATGAAACAGGATGAATACCGGTGTATATGAGGTCATTGCAGAGTGGTGTGCGACGAGGAGTTGGTGCCGTTCCGGGCAAACTCTATTGATCTGATTGTGTCGAGTCTGAGCGCGCATTGGATCAACGACTTGCCGACTTGGTTCCGGCGGTGCTACGAGGTACTGCGACCCGACAGCGTCATGATCGGCGCCATGTTCTCTGGCGATACTCTGTTCGAGCTGCGCTGCTCGCTGCAACTCGCCGAGATTGAGCGACTCGGTGGAGTCGGCTCTCACATCTCCCCCTTTGCTCAGGTACAGCAGAATTTGTTTATAGCACAACTTCAGGACCGGCTGAAATTTCCGTTATAAACGAATATTATTTTCCTGCTCAATCATAATTTTACTCCTGCATTTCTTTTATGAAATTTTACCAGTGGCGAAATGTCAAAGAAGAGCGAGGAGATACGTTAGCTGCAAAAAGCGCGCAATTTCAGAGATTTGTATTTCTTTTAAAGGAGATAGCAATGGGAGCGCCGCGAATCCGTCGCAGCTAGGCACGTTTTTTACCCTTTTCACACTCCCCCACCAATTAATTGCGAAAGCTCTTGACAAATTATGCTGACTAGTAGAAAGGTATACATCTACTTTGTTTCCGCTCGACGCATATCGCCATTTAAGTCCGTTAATCAAGTAAAATAAAGGAGGAATTCCCTTCTCTCCTGGCTCATTATCCACCACACCCGCAAGTCTGCGCCAGTGTCCACATAAAAGAATCTTAACAATCAGTTTTAGGTGCAAGATATTGGTTCATTGATGAATCGGGCCGGTTTCGACATGATCACGCTGGACTCTGACGAGTTGGTCGTCGGCTACCCGGACATGTTCGCCCTTATGTACGACCTGCAGGGTATGGGAGAGTCGTCGGCGGCTCACCGTCGTTCGCCGCACCTTCGGCGGGACGTACTCATCGCGGCCGACGCCATCTACAAGGTTCTTTTTAATTCGTTCCTTCGCTCAAATTTGCCAGTATGTTGCGAACTGCAATACTATGCTTCTGTGGCACGAAAAAATGACAGTGACACTTGCGCTCGAATTTCGTGCGCATCTCCTAGCATTCAGCCACGATAAGAGACTGGCAGTATTTTCATACTGGAAGCCAAGCGGGAACGTGCCTCCGTAGTCTTGTGGGATGTTGATAGTTTAATCTTTTAATCATCGCATATATTTTAGAATAATTTGCAACCATAATTACTGTGTGGCTATCACTCGTGATAAACGGTTTATCTGCGAGATTAACGTTGACATTAATTTTCAGGAAATGTATGGAAAGGAAGGCTCCTGCAGTGCATCGTTCCAAACACTGTCGTTCATCGGATGGAAGCCTGGTCCGAAAATGCCAAAACCGGCGAAGCGTGGCTCGCAGACTGCGTCATTCAAAGACATGACTAAATTGTCTGAAAACCCGCCGCCTATCTAATATTTAATTAAAGGGAAGCAATGTCGAAAAACAAGCTGAGCTAGTTTTATGCGGTTGAAGAGGGTAATTTCGGAAAATAAGGATGATCCCTGATTTGTCGGTGACTACGGGAGCGCCAGCGGAAGAAGTGGAATAAAGTATAAATCGCTTAAGTGCACATTGACTCGGCAAGAACATTTTGTGCACTTATCCGGGCATGATTCAATACAAAAGTTGCCCATGTGCCTTGCAAAACATGCGCCCTTATCCGGTTTGTGCGCTCAAGCGGTGTGCACTTATCCGGCTTCCTCTGTATTGAGCTTGTTATACATATTTTATTGCAACTAATGACGTCGCGATGTTTCAGTCGATAAATAGTACTCGTGCCAAAGTCAAAATTGCAATACTTGCTAAACTATACCCGCAAACTCAGTCGCTCACTAATTTTGACAACAGGTGGAACTGAAACTTGTGATTGCAGACGATGGCGCTTCCAGGTCGCTTTGACGAATAAGTGGTCGTTTTAAGAGAAAAAACATGCGACATTTGAAATGAATATAGGTAGCCCAGCTTGATTTTCGACTCTGCTTTCCTATTAACGAGTTGATACATGTTGTGCGCTGTTCATTTGTATATTATCCTTGAAGTGCTCAATCACACGCGTGCTATCAATAGCGAATTGTTACTCTGAATGCAAGAGTACCGGTTGTATGAGTGTGAAGTGATCAGTTGATCGACTGCGCGAGATAGGAGAAATTTACGCAAAAATGACTGCGCTTTCAAAAAGGCGTCGGCGGTTGGCACGGCAGGCGTGAATGCGAGCGACATTGGGATCGGATTTGTGTTTGTCCGCGCCGCCGTGGTCGATTGACAGCATGCGCGCTGTTGCCCGGAAACGGCTGCTCGTGTGGTTCGCGCCGCAGTTGTTTTCAGTCTTCCGTCAGCCGCCGACCGTGTCAGTCCGTCTGGTCGTTGCACGACTATAACGATCAACCCCTTTGGCTGGACACAATATCTCTCTTGACAGATTGGAAGGTCCTTATTGCTCAATTTTGAATAAGACTCCCCTCGTGCGCTTCGATCGATTTGTGGCCGTTGATGGGCGTGCCGTCTGCGCCCTCACAGTGAAGAGGACAGGCGAACCTCTTCGCCGGTTACTTCGCTCAACGCCGAGTCCTTCTCGCCCTCTCTTCGGCCCGACCTACCGGCGCTACTCCTCCTCCCTCGTCTAGCTCAAGCTGTTCTTCGTGCTGCTCGCCATGCTCAGTCTGTTCACGCTGCCGCTCGCCGCCTACTACGTGTCGCGATACGGACGACTAGGTTTTTGCGGCCAGACGAAGCGCCCTTTCGTGCGCATGCATTCGCCGATCGATAATTGGCGCGGCATTCGCAACATGGAAATGCTGCTACTGTTGATGTCGGTCGTGTGCGCGACGAACAACCTGGCGGAGCTGCGCTTTGCAAGGTCGCTGCTCGCTCCAATCAGTCTGTTGCACGCAATCAAGTTCATCGGGTCGTTGGTGACGGCCGCCTATTTCGCGGCCGCCTTCCTGCTGGAGCCAATTCCCAGCGGCTGCGACAAATGGTTTCAGCGAGTCAAGTCGCGCCATGTCACTTGCGACGACGTCGCTTGCCTCACTTGCCGCCCGATTAGAGCCCAAGGCGCCGACTCTGCTCGCTACGTCTTGCTGGGCAAGAGCGACTTTGCCATGTGCCGCATCTGCTTCGAGCGATCTGCCAACCGCATCCTCACCGAATGCGACCACATGATCTGCGGTCGATGTCTGCAGGCAGCTGGTCAGTGTCCTTTCTGCGGCGTCCACATCAAACTTGTGCAGCGTCTGAACATTGTTCCCGGCGAAATATTCAGCCATACGGGCATCAATTAAGCACTCTCCCTCTTTCATTCAACTTTATTCGCAATGGTCACCTTCTTCTTTATTTCATAGGCTGGTTCATCGCAGAACTGGAACCTATTTCGTAAAGAGGTTACAACTACAACTGCTGTAATAATTCCAAGAAATGTGATGATTGGGTAGTTGTGGAATACGCGGGAAAATTCGTCATGTAAATTTGAAACTGACCAATCACCGCATCTCCCGGAATTATTGCAGCAGCTGCAGTTATAATAACTCTATGAAATAGACCTTTGGATGACCAGAAGTGATCGTAATTCTTGCAATTGCTTCTTCTACATGAAAATGTTNATGTAAAGTAAATATAGCGTTCGATTCCAAATTTAATATTGCGTGTCATAGCATTTGCTGAATTAGAACTCGAATTGAATCGAAAAAGCAAAAATGTAAAAATAGGGCCTCCATACAGAAACTGGTGGTAGAGCTGGGGCGAAAGCTAGGTAGCATTAAATTATCATCAGGGTACCATTAAAACGGGCGTGAAAAGTTCTAAGTCCTACCAGGCGCGGATTTTTATTTAAATTAAGAGATAAAATTTAAAACTTAAAAAACACCCTTGACTGAGTATTAGACAAAATATCACACGCTAGTACAAACCTGGGGCACCGTGGGTGTTTGGCGCGCCTGACACAACTGAACTACTGAACTGAAAGTGATAAGGCCGACTCAAATTGATGATAAACATCGTTCGCACCTAAGTGTTGAGAAGGTTAAGACGAAGACGTCGATCAAGAAGCGGGGCGCGAATAATGGCGTTCATTTGACATCATCGATTCTGAGAATAAAATATGGATATTGCGGCGGGCGGATCGGTGTCGTCGCCTGTAACGAATTGCACATGTGTGTCGGAACTTTTGAAGCGAATCAGCAAGCTGCGAAGGCAAGAAATCACAATAGGTATGTAAAATGTAGTCGATGGAGGCGAGTGGAAGTTAGTTGCAAATGAAATTCTGCAGATCCCGACGACTTCACAGTTGTGGCGCCGAGCGACAAGCATGCCTGGACCAAACTCTTCGCCGAATACTTTGTGGTCAACGCCCACTGCGTCGCCCCGCAGTGTTCGGCGCACAGCGATGATATGCTGTGGTATGTCCGCAACCCTTCTGTCATGTCTTTCTACTTGGGCGGAAAGGTACGCTCCACCGACTATCTCCTATCTTCGTACTCGAATACGGTTCTTTTTCAGTCGTCGCCGTTGGAAGTGTTCAGGAGGCAGAGTAAAAAACAGCCAGTACCTGGAGATACTAGCGTAAATTGGGAAGAAACTGTGTGTCTTAACTTGATATTGCAGCAGGTAGATCAATCACCAGCGTGTTTTTTCGTTCATCCTTTTTAATCTCTGTTTTCAGCTGGACTTTCACGTTACGTGCGCCGTCTGTACAAAGACGAGTCCTCAGAACTTGCAGATCTTGCGAAAGAATTGTCAGGTACGAGCATCTTGTTAATTATTTGAGATTTTTTGGTTCATTTCAGCGCGTGTACCCGTCGCCAAGTCGTCGTAGAATGGACAGTAAAGGAGAGGGGGAAGAAATTGCATATCCGAATATTTACTTCGCAATCGACGATTTTGAAAACGTAACTTGATGAAATAGAATGATATGAGTGATAGCGATGGGTATTGAAGGTGTTCAATGACGTCATAGTACGTGATGGAGAGTGCGTATGCGTCGAGTTGGTGGCGAGAGACCGATACAGACATCGCGAGTCGGCCGTATTTCTTGGCTCCATACGCTACGAAGTGCTCAAACAAGTCTACGACACTCGGGTTAGCGTTTTTGTGGCCTTTATCGACTGCGTTCTGATTTGACGTGAGGTAGTTGCTGCCAAGTTATGCGACAGTGTTGTTTTTTCACCCCACTTTACCAGAGCAATTTTGCATGGCTCTATAAGAGTTTTCGGAATATAAATGTTCATTAATTGTATGTTATTAGGGAACGCGCAAATATCAAAGGAAATGATCGTAGTGTATTATTGTATGAAATCCTTTCAACTTCCGCATTGAAACCCAACGCCCGCAGTGGAAAGCCTAGATGTCGTGGTTAATTTTATTCTTACGACGCGAAACGTGACATGTTCGTTGCATGGAGTTAAGCAACGCTTTGTGTCACTCGGCGCGCCACTTCATAATCAATTTAATTATTGCTTAGCTGTAAAAATGAGAAACGCAAAGATTTTGTGCTGCCTGCCTGCTCTATAATTATATCATACGAAGTAGTGTTTTATTTTTCATTCTGCTGTAACCTCGTCATTTGATGAAATGCACGTTCTGAAACTTGAAAGTTTGCGCCTACGTTAAGCCTGATTATATACGGCTCGCCACACTAGCCAATATCTAATCCTCAATCGAAAGCTAGATTAAGAACAAGCCCTTTGCTTTTGAATACATGAGCCAATTACCGACTGAATGATTAGCAGCCGTACATATACGTGTATCATTTCCGCATGCATAAGAACATTTTTTATGTAGCTCTGACTCGAAAAAGTATCCTTATTAGAGTGAAAATAGTGAGCACATTTATAAAAGCACACGTGTTAATATTGTAGGCATCGAATACATGGCAGTGGGCGCAGAAGCTGATGAGCAGCGGTCAGCGGCGGCAGGAGTTTGTGCGGATGCGCGGTCCGCACGGAAAGGGATATGCGGAGATGGCGGTGGCGCGCGTACCGAACTGCGGCTACGAGACGCCGATCGCCGAGGATCTGCCGTTCGACGACTTCGAGACGCATAACGTGAGTGTCGTCGATTTTTCCTGTTTGCTGACTTTTGTGAATTATTATTTGGGTCCTTTATTAGACATTTTTTGATCATTTAATGGTTATATGTTTGTGGGTCTGTTGTAGTTCATTTTTCGATCATATATGCTCATTTGTGGCAGGCGGTGCGATTAGCGCTCGGTGTAGGGTGGCATAATATAGCTCGCGTCTGTCGCTTCGATTATTGGTGAAACTTGTGCTCGGAAGCAAGGGCGCGTATCGCTTTGCCGCTCGCTCCATCCGCAACGCTACTCTTTTCGCTTCCTACGTCATCAACGGCTTTTTAGACCGATCCTTATAATAAGCGTCGCATGTCGGACACTAATTTGGCCAGCAGGATGTTCTACAAGTACGCCGGCCATAAGGGCGCTCAGACTACCAACGCCAGCGGCGAACCCGTGCGCAAATCCCAGAGCGAAGCGGACTCTGTCAATCAGTATCCGGAGGTCGAGGCGAACGCGATCGACGACGGTCAGTGATTTTATATCGTCATTAAATAAGTCCTCGTTACGAACTGCTTTCAACTAACTAAAAGTGGCCCGAGGAGACTAGCTTACGCAATGCCCAAATATGGTAGTTAGAGTTTAACGGGGTCGGGGTTACCCCGATCCCGTCCCCGACTTTTAAAAAATCGACCCCGTTACACCTCTAATGGTAGTATATAATCGTGCATCAATCTCCTTGTCGAGATCACATTGCTCCTTTCCATAGCTTCGTGACACAAACACCTCGTTTTGCATGGCTAATAAAGTTTTGAAATTTTTTTCTCCTATCAAGAAGAAATTTTGTCAAAACGTAAATAAATTGACACGATTGAAGCGTGTTATGCTGAGGCAAAGCATTCTTATTTCTAAGGATTCTCTCCAGAATTGAAAGAAGGTATTTTTCCAGAATTATTCTCTTGTAATACTCAAGGTTTGTTTGCAGAGTTGGAAGAAGGTGTTTTCACTAAAATGTGGTCAGTGAAGGGATTCGGACAGGCGTGGCACTGGCTGCGCGAAAAGCGCCGGGCTGCTTCGACGCCCCTCAATGCCTACTTGACCTACGTGACTTTGCCATGGACGACGATTCTCGATGGTTCGTCTGTTTCCTTCGCTTTTTGTCGTACTGAATTGAAAATGTCGTTTCAGATCTTCTGGACCGCCCGCGCCGTCCAGTACTCAGCTTCGATATCACCTCTGGCCCTTCCACTTCCTAATTATAGACTAAATTTTTCGATCAGTAACAAGAAATCTCGCCAGGGCGCCATAGTTGGCAAAGATGAGCTCGCTTTTCACCAATAATAATTGAGACAAAGAAATGCTGTCGACTTTCGAAGCAGTTTGCCTTGTTCTAGCTGAGATTTCTTGTTGCTGAACGGCAAATTTGGACTCTGTACTGGAAATTTTTCCGTCATTAAGCACAAAAGTGATGTCTGAATCCGGCGAATGCCTACAAAAGTTCTTCAACGTTTAATTTATTATTTATTGCATGTATAAATCAAGAATGTATTATAATTCTTGACAAAGTATGATATCTCCCCATGGAAAGCGTCGTCATTATGACGCTTATTTTGGCCAGCTAATGTGTATGTCTTACTGATCGAAAAATGTGAGTAATAAGGCAGTTGGATTCGATGGGGTCGTCGTCATCGGCTTAAATTCCGCTTTCCCCACTTTGCTCCTCTCAGCGCTATTTTCAGTCGCGATTCTTTCGCTCACCTTCCTTCAGCGCACTCGATCTCTAATATTCGACGATGTACAGTTTGTTGTGGGCCAATTTTGCTCCGTGATTGTTTCGTGTCGTTCTCAACGTCGGTGGCTTGTCTGATGATTATTGGTGGTTACTTTCTGTCTTGTCGATGTCTAAACCTATTGCCGCCGTCCAATATTTATTTCACTAAGCTATAGTTTCAGTGGAGTTGGCTTGATTTTCGCTTTAACTCGACTGCTTGTCGACTGATATAGGCTTGATAAGTGGTTGATTGATGTATTAGCCATCCGGAGATACTTCCATTTGATGTGGGCACTGTGATGCCTAAATTGCTCGTCTTTTCACTATGAATGAAATGACGTGACATGCTGATTAAAAGGTCAAAGGTATCGCTGTTGCACTGAAGACAGAATATCGTCGTAGTTGATCGGATCGGATGGTAGTGATGATATCGCCGATATCTCGCCGTTGGGCAGCAGCGAGTATTAAAAAGGCATTGATACGCGTTTTTTAGACTAGAAATGTGCAGTACCGCGTGGTTTCCGGATGAAATTTGCTCGATGATGTACGTGTTCGGCGACGGGCGCGCGCCGTCGGTCGAGTGCGCGGCGATCGTCGAAGGCGTCGTCAAGCGGCAGTTGGCGACGCTCACTGGCGCCGCAAGGAATTTAGCCGAGCAGCGAGGGTGGCGTAGATTTCAAGCGCTTTGTAGTTTCGCGATCGAAAATCGACAAGCACCTAACATTAGTGCATTTTTATTAGCATCACCACACAAAACATTCGGCATCTAAACAGAGCAAGGTAGAGAAGTGATTTTCGACCGCGAAATAACATCTGTGCCGGATTTTATTTTTATTCTCATTGATGACGGCGAATGCGTTCAGATCTCGCGAAATTGGTCTCGAAGATTTGCTTTTCCAGCTGCGGAACAATCGATCATTGCTGCGACGTTTAATCGCGTACGCCAAAGTAAGAAATTTGTTGTATTTCTGGTTCTCCCGCAAGTATTAGAGGTCGGTGTCGGCGCTGTTGAGGTTCAACTGGGTGTGCTTATTCAGCAACCATCTTCCTATCAATCCACTAAAGCAAGAGAGCAGTTGGAACACAACCGTTCGGCGGGCGAACGATAAACCAAATGACTGAACAAATGAATCTTAGTCGATCATTGTGACTGCACGGTGTGAAAGGATGGAATAATGATGAGGTTTTATTGGCAGGCTCGAGACAGGGTGAGCGGAGTGCGGACGACCAGCGCGAATGCGCCGTGCGAAGACGACGATGTGATGGAAGTGGTGGAACAGGACGTCGAAGCGGCCGACGGGAAGCGCGCTCGAGTGCTGCGTGAAGCTATCGGCCATTTTGATCTAACCGGCGAGCTCCTCACCCTCTTCGACGATGAAACTGTCGATGACATTAAGCGAAGACGTGAGTCACCTTTGTTTTGCTTGCTGTTTGTTAGAGGAATAGTGATTTTAATTCTGCAATTGGAAAACTTGAGTAATTTCATTCCACCCCTGAATCCCTTTTCTCAATCGTTATTCAGGAATGAAAGTCGAAATCAGAGGACTTATCATTCAAGAATCGTTACAATGATCACTTTTTCAATTCAGCTCGTACTTATGATAATACAGTGCAACTTGTAACCAAAGGCGTGGCCTTAGCGGTGAAAAAGACTAATTTTAGCGAATGATTCATAATGGCCGTTGCTCAATGAAAATTATCAGTGTTTCCTATTCAGAAAACACCAATAATAATTACAGGGTCTTGCATCTCAGTTCATTCCTTATGCATTCCAAGTCGTCACTTTTGCATCTTATTCGGGTGCAATACAGAAGAAATCAAATGCAAGGTAATGATTTACGATAAAAGAACGTCTAGTTAAGACTGTATGAATTCCCAAGTAGGAATCGGAAATGTCAGGTTCATAATTTCGAGAATACTTGCACCTCTGCCGTAGGCGAAGGAAAAGGAAACATTGCAGGGATGGAGGTGATGGCGGAACGGGTGGCGAAGATGGACGAGCGAGAGCACATGCGGTTCACGGAGGCGCGACGCGTTTCGCTCTGCAGCAAGAACGGGGCACGCGTGCCTGCGCAAGTACGGTTGTTCGTCCAGTGGCTGGGGATCGTGGGGAGCGATTCGGATCTCGTCGAGGCGCTGAACTTCTTGGCCACGGAGACCGTCGCCACCATTGTCGATGCGGCTTGTCTCCTGCGAATTGAAACTTTCGCCGCCTCCGCGCGCACCCTCTCTGTCAGCGACCTACTCTCCAACGTCGTCAATGCCGGCATCGGCATCCAACCCAATGACGCCGCCGTCGTCGCCAGCACCGCTCTCCGTACCGAACACTATCGCGAAGCCATTCGACGCTTTCCTCGTACTGCTCAAGGAAATGTCATTGTGTGACTGATTGATTGCCTAACGACGATGCATTCTAGTTGATTATGATCTCGTTATGATTTGATGACGTCGTAAGGATTGTAAATATATTTGCAAACGTTTATTGATAACAGTCGATTTTTGTCATCCGAGGGCGGGAGCATGCAACATCATTCCTACTGGTTTTTCTACACGCGCAGATTTTAATAATAGGCCTAAAAGTCGGATCTCGAGGAACTACCTAAGTTGCGTTCTGCGTCGGGACACACCACAATAGTGGATGGCAAATCGTTAATCATCAACAGCTGCTCCTTGCCGAAGCTTACCAAAGAATATCTCCGAATTCCATTCCCGGTGAGCTAAATACAAGGCATTAATGATTAATGTAAGCAGCTATCTTTGAATCATAATTATTTCAGGACGCGCAAATGTCGGTCTCTCTTTGATTAATAACGTTTTTACGCGCGAATGCAAGGGAGGCCTAATATAACTCACAATCACTATCGCCCTGTTCGTCTCCTGATGAATTATGTATTTTTTAATAAGATCCAGTTTTAGTTCTTACGATTTGGAAGCATACTTCCGAAACAGAGTACTCAACAAAAGTTCACCGTACAGAGTACGAATATGATCGCAATATAGAGATTATAACGTTTCAGAGGGAATGCAATAAGTCATAATAGGAAAGCAAGGGTGGGGCGCATGTTATTTACTCCCGGACGAAATTGCGACTTTCACTCTCGCAATGTGGGATATGGTAAGGCACAAAAATGTTCCCCAAAAGTGACCTTTTCTTGCAAGAAACTGCAGAAATGGATCTGTGCGCCCGGTGGAGTTGTGGGCTGGGTGCTACCCTCAGTCTGTTGGCTTTTACCCCCAGGTGCCAACCGGTACCGACCTCTGTGCGAGAGGCACTATTCAGCATAGCATCCTGTATGAATGAAAGATCAGCGATATTAATAAACGCTGCGGTTGGAAATGCAACTGAGCGCTGACTATATTGGATTACCACTAACCTCGTTATGCAAAGAGGAAGCGGAGCAAACATCGTCGTTCTCTAGCGAACTTTAAAGAGCAACCCGGCAACCTTTAAAGAGCGATGACAGCGCTTAAACCTGCGTAAATATATACAATTTCATAGACAACACCCACCTAATTATTATGGTTCAGTAACTTGCTCTCTGCAAACGCCGGCGTCGGAAGAACTAGGTCCAAGTCGTTCGGTTCATAAATCTTCCTGTCTGCTATAGTCGATGGTGATCAGTGAAGTTTTGAAAAACGGTCCACTATAAATATTGGCTTCGAGTTGAATTACTACTTAAATGATGAAATAGTTTAGCTTTGACTTTTGGCGCAAAGCGGCTGCATGTCCAAATATTATGAAATATCAGATATGACTGGTGTGAGGTTGGCATCTACCAGAAGATAGTACCGTTCCACCAAAACATTCTCGAACTGAATCAAATATTTTTCTGCATAATGGCGACAATAGTTTGCCCAATACTGCGTATAGTGTGTGTTGGGAGAGGGGACTACGAGAGTTATCGGTTGCTAATCAGTAAGCTTTCGCTTTGCTCTCACCAAATCAGTGTTCGATATGTGCGAGGATTGTCGTTCAACTAGTCAGATCACTGCCCACTATCCAGAAAGCCATCCTCCAGATGGTGGCCATTGTTATCTTTAGCTCAGATTGCACGTTTTCTGCCTTAGACAACGTCAGTTTATGCGTACCGATGCTATCTTGGCTTAGGGTCGGCGGCAAGGGAATACCAGAACACATTTTCGTAATCGGGCAGTACAGCCCGACTTCCATCGGCCACTTCTCAGCCAGAATATAGGGAACATCCGTCTTATCCCGAATAGGTGATCGTATACTTCAAGTCACCTATGCTTTGACGAAACAAAAGTGATTAAATTTAGCAAGATGTCGAAGCGGGATCCTAATTTAACCTCCAGGAAATTCTTCATGATTCTGTCCTGACTTAAATGAGATGCAAATGCCATCGTCGCGGAAAATGGCGCGCGCTATTTGCAGTGACTATATTGCTCTTGAATAAATACGCGCTACACCGCTTAAATGCAAAGACGACGCGCGCACGCGCTGTACGCATTTAGAACCCACTTGTCTTTAATGCCGGTCACATAACTATTTTGTCCATAACTTTCTTCATTATTATCTGAGTTGGTTTACATTTGGTATGAATAATGTAGAGCAATTGCAAATAATCACCTGCTAAAATTTGGTCTCTTGGTATTGATCTCACTACCACTTTGCTACTTACGCAGCTAGTGGTCTGTTCTAGTCTCGGAACAAAATCATTCTCAGTTCTAGTTCGCAAACAGATTAGGATTACAGTGTACACCATATTTTCTTATATAAGCGGGCAGTTCATCTGAGAAGATACGGTATTCTGAGCTATAGTTACGCGGTGACTATCCGCCGAGACTTAGGAATACCCGCAAACCTTCCCACCCTTAGAGAGAATGGCCGGAAACATAGAAACGGCTTCGAAACGGCACCCTTCAATGCCAACCTTCCGCCCTGCCGTCAACCAATACCAAAAATTTAATACCTTTGCCACTTTTTGTGCGAGGCTAAAACAACCCTGCCAATTGCCGAGTTGAGATAGTAGAACGGCGAATATAGGAAGGATAACGAGAGACTTACGGCAGCTTACGGTAGCTTTTATATCATGAAACCGCGACGTGCGCGAAGTGTGTTCTGTCTGCGGTGAGCTCAACGTGGATTCCTTCTTTCGTCCAAAGCGTAGCTTCGCTCATGAGACGTTTCTGTAATGGGTGTATAAGAGGGTCTGGCGTCGAGAAGCATTATGAATTGTCGAACTGAAAAATTATTTTTTGCTTTTCAGAAAAGTGCCACTCCGGCGTTCATCGACCCCAATGAAGGAGAGCGGACCTTGCTCAGTGTGCAATATCCCGGCTTTAGGGCGAAACTTCAACGCCCTCTCGTGCGCCGCCTGCTGCGCTTTCTTTCGCCGTACTATTGCGGATGGCAGAAAGTATATATGCGATGGATCCCAAGAGTGTGATGTCACAATACGTACGTTTCCATTGTCCGTGATCTGAGGGTGGAAAGTTATTCGCTCTCGATAGCATGCGATACTGCGATCAGTTTTCGTCATGAAAGGCGATAACTTTCCAACAGTGCTAGCTGACAAGTATCTGAAAGGCAGTGAGAAGCTCGAAAGATTCCAATGCATATGCGTAGTCAAATTTCGCGTCCTGCCATATCCAATAACTGTTTTACCGCTAAGGCGTGCAGAGAAGACGCTACAGGTGTCAGACTATATGGCCGCCAACAATACGATTAGGTTGTCCATAAAGTCTTTTCACAAACTTCCATAATTTAAAGAAAAAAGATATCACAAGAGCAGAAAGCCATAATGTTATAAATATTCACCCTTAACTCGTATACGTTCATTATATCGATCCGGGAGCCGATCAGTATCATCTGCGACAACCAAACTTCTACTGATACCACATCACCAGTCACAGAACGGCTACGTTTCTTACCGTTTTCGAATTTCATGTGTTACGGTAAAATGGAGAAATCTTTGCCCAAACCTGATCGTTCTTACGCATTAAAGGTTATTGAACAGACAATGGGTCGGTTTCACATCGCGTACTTTAACTAAAGTCGGACTTTACGCAATGGTGAAGGATAGACCTTAAGTCCGACTTTAGTTAAAGTACGCGATGTGAAACCGACCCAATACTAGGTACTTTTCCGTAATAATGATTCCTGCAAATCTTTCTTTCTTTTTGAAATAGATCACTTTGTGAAAAGACTGTTCAGACAACCTAATGTAAAGATCGACGTTAATAACGCATTGTTTCAGAGGCACAGCGAGTCTGTCGCTACTGCCGTTTTCAGAGATGCCTCGACGTCGGCATGCTTCCAGCAAGTACGTTATATGCAATTTTTTAGTGAAAAATATTGAGGGTGAATTTAGCATTGTGTGTAGAGTTAAATTAGCAGGACGTAAATATAAGATTAGAGTTGCAATGGGATAGGACTCGGCGCTCACTAAATCCATTTAAAACGGTCGGTACCCTTGCTAAAAATCCATTGATCGTTACCGTAAACTATGCATCCTTAAATAGTTGAACTATCTTGAGATAGTGTTGCATATCTTGTTCCACGCCTTTACCCATAAGTCCTTCACATTTTACATAGTCATCCACACAGTTGTAAACACCAGAAATCGTTCGGTTGAATTTTCGTATGCTGGCGACATCGATGAAAGTAGTTCATTTCCATGACTGCAGGAGTAAAGCGAAGTGCACTCAAAGCAAACGCGCGGCATTCTCATCCATCAAATGACGCCAAAGCACCCAGTGATGTTGACAACCTCGACCAGCTCTTGCTGAAATGGCAAGATTTGAACAAATTTCGTCGACTGCATTACGGTCATCGGCTTGATGGAAAGCTGACGATGGTAATTGACTTAATTCATTATTGACTTCTATCCATGAATGACACAAGTTGGAATAATGTTGAACGATTATTATGTTTGTTTCTAAGGTAACAAAAAGGTCAAAACTATGAGAAAGTGATAGCGATAGGTTATGGGCAAGTTATTGCTTGTGAGTAAAGGCCACCGTTTTGCAACTATAACAATTCTTCTACATATAGCTCCAATTTTCAATGAACAAATGACTATACAAACATTTATTAGTGTTTTTGGCTAGCGCTGGCTTTATATGCTTCGAATAGCAAGAATAGGAATAATTTTTAGATAGCGATAGGGGAGGTTGTGGGCCGGCTACCAATTTGATTAAACGACTGTGGCGAGGCAAAATATTTACATTATAATGAAGTTTCAAGCAATGATTATAACTTACAACTAATTCTTCAGGCACCGAGAGCAACAACATATCAAAATTGGAGCTTGATGGAAAGTTCTGAACCGGGCATCCTCTGGGAATATCTCAGCAGTCACGTTGTTTTTCAACGTCTCAACACTACAGACAAGGTAAGAGGATGCGACAGGAGGTTATTTCAGGTCTCATTGAATGAGCAATTCAAGTTAAACAGAAATCTGGCCTTATTGTACCCAATTAAAGATGAAATTCGAATTTCGCATCCTTTTATTGAAACTGCATCAAATGATAGCAAACGGGATGAAAGTGAAGGGCGCGGATGCCGCTCATGTTGTTGCAATCAATCAACATTCTAAAATGAACTGTTATGTTTCCTGTTCATTTGGTACGCAAAATTCACAACTTGTAACAGTTTGATCATTCTGCGACCCTTAACTGTTTAACATTAATGCTTCATTTAAGGGTCAATTTGACGAAAACATAAGCGAAATTGGGATTCTTCATTACAGAATGCATAAATTTAGATCAACTTGTTTCTCGACTTTGATTCCACTTTCAAGCGTATCAATATAACGCTCATATTCGTATCATATAACATATAATTATATCCCCATATCATCAATATATGATACCAGAAAACGTTTCGCTTGCAGATGGCATTATTTCAAAACTTTGCGTATTTTTCGCGCTCGGCCGAGATTGCGCTCGCAACCGTGAAATATGAAGGCGTGGAGAGCAACACAATTTACATGCTTGACGCTAGCTTCGTCAGCTGTAAACATAAGGCTTTCAAGCGTGTTTTCACTGAAATTCCGTATATTGTCGATCCTGACTTCATTTCGAGGTAAGAGATGAGATACGTCGATTCGGGACCGGTCCGATTTGTAAGATATTCTTAATTAGTTTTTAAAAAAATAAGCAAATTACTGCATAATTTTCTTGCGTGCTTTGTAAGACAATAGACGGAAGCAATGCACATTATAGTCTCACCACGTTCTTTGTTGCGCTGTTCGTTAGATTCACTGATGGCCTTTTTTCAGAATATACCTCCTACCAATGTTGTTTATCATTGAGAATCTTGCTCCTGCTATGGAAGCGGCTGACTTAAGCGATACAGAAATAGCTGCGCTTTTCAATCTACTGCTTTGGGATCCAGGTACGCTTCTTTAACCTCATCATCGCTTTTGCATTCAGACGATTTTTAGCAAATGTTGAACTATCACCCGAGGGTAAATTGTTGGTTGACAAGCAACGCCAGCAACTCCTACTGAATCTCAGTCAGCTTTACGAAATGGAAGGCATCGATTTGCCGTTGAGATTTGGCAATCTCTGCCTGCTCTTGGTGCCAATCAAAGTTTGTTTATGTTGGATTACGGTCATAAATATTACATCTTATTAATTGATGATACACATTCTGATAATTTCTGTTCATGATTTTAAGCTCTAAAAAATTTGCGATATAGCTCATATAACTGCTTCCCTAGCCGCAGTGGTAAATTTCAAATAACATGACACTATTGAATATGAGCAACAGGTTTGAAATAGTGAACTGGGCGATGATCGGTTGTGAAAACCTCTTGCCTCTTAAATTAAATGGAAAAAGACACTGATGTCGGAATATAATGGTTACACCTGAGCATCTCAGACATTCAAAAGTTTGATTATAAATTCTGAGTTGTTTTTCAGGAACAAGCTCACATGAGACAAGAAGCGAATCGGATAATCGACCTTTCATTGTACTAATACACCATCATACCTCTTAGTTGTTTCGTTGTCTCTATGAGAGCTATTTTATTTGTAGAAGCAGTGCTTCTTATATACTACAATGCTTGGTTTATGTCGAGAAGAAATGACTCGACAGTTGCAGCAATATTTGGTTTTGAATGTCGAAAATTATACGAAGTATTTATTTTACGTTTATTAGGAATTTCGTTCTGTGGTGTTTGCCAATACTTTATCTGTGCAATAAATGCTTATGTTAGACCCTTCTCGTGAGCGTCCTGATCCATGCTATCGCAGGGGACCTGTGTTACAAAGCAGACACTTAAAAATTAATGTTTAATGACTGTTATGCTATCTTCCTGTAAGGTTTCATTTGATTATAAGCCAATCAGTTTTTAAACGAAGAGACTTACAGATTGAATAACCAGGTTAGCATTTACACGGAGGCTGCTCGTGACTGGTGTCAGCCTACTTCTGAAGGAGATAGCGTCATCCCCGTTCATCCACCTCTCGCAGTCTTTTCCTCGAAAGATATGCCATCAAACAATATGATAAACAGATGTCGGTCATTAATGATTGATTACTTTTCAAAACGTAACATAAAAGCTAAACTAATCCAAGTCAATAAAACTTGTTGACGCAGGTTGGAAGGATCGAGTGTATGATAATTATCATCGCTATTATTATCGTGTAGCTCGCGTGATTGCACTTTGCTAGGGTAGTTTTGCTGGATCGAGCGGTCATTTTGGCAGTAAAGCGCGCATACCCATTATATTATGTGAAGAACTGCGTGAATCAGAGTTCGTCGGAGTTTGTCATCAAATTCTCTCAATCACTAATGGCTGGCGCCATCGTCAAATGTTGGCTCTATCATCCTCAAAGTAACATGGTTGCCTTGCACACCGAGACGTTTGATTGATGAAAACAGTCGCACAGAAGTGCAGGCTCAGTCGATAATATTGAAAAGTTGATTTAGTTCAAACCTCTGCCACCTTATTCGGGATGGGGATGCTAGTACAGTCATAGAATATCACTTGAACGATGATTCGCCTTTAAACAGACGAAGAGTTCTGTAAATTTGGTTGAATACTCTCTAAGGTGGCTAAGTCCAGTAATTCTCTTGACTGAAAATAAAAAATTTTGGACCCCTAAGCGAATACGTGGGGGTCGAATGGCGTTTGTGGTCTAAAGCGCCGGACAACAGTCCCAAGGTCGCGGGTCCAATTACCGGCTGAGGGCGAACCTTGACCCTACCAAAATGCTTATTCCTTTAGAATTGGTAGCAGCATCGCTGCGGAGTGTACCGTCCCAATGCAGTCTGCGCCGCTGTGAGACTAAATGCCTTAATCCGCCGTCGAGGCTTCAGCTGTACACCGCCCCCATCCGTAAAGATAGATAAGGAGACCTTTTAACTCTCATAGCGAATACGTGGCTGTTACGTGGCACGGCTAACATTGTCAGCGCCACCAGGTGAATCATGGAATACACGAAACTGATCAGTGAGGTGTGCACGGAATAGAACATTTGAAGCCAACGACCATCTACCCTGCTTAGCAGCAGACGGGAGCACTCTGGGCAGTTGCTATAACAGTGGATCTCGAACGCATCATCTGAGCCACTGAACGTCAGATTTATTAGGTTGTCCATAAAGTTCATGCCCAAACGGCTTCATTTCAGTAAATGAGCAACTCATACCAATATTTCGGACACAGTAATTTGAAGTAATCATCCGCCTAGACTTTGCATTATTGTCAGAATGATGGAAGCCGATCGATGCCTCTTGCACAGCACTCGTCAGAAATCGCTTTCACCCAGCTCTTAATAGCTGAGTTGAGCTGAGAAAACGATGTAAAACTCCTCTCAGAGAATGATTCCTTGAGCCACGCAAAGAGCTGATAATCGCTGGGAGCCACATCTGCGGAATACAGCGATTGATCCAAGATCTTGAATTCTAATCAAACGATTGCGGCCTTCGTAGCACTGCTGCTGGTGTGGGGTCGCGCGTCGTCGTGTTGATGCAAAACTGACTTGATCAACTTTCAACGAAGCTGCTTCTTCATTCCCTCACGCTGTTTCTTCAAAACCCTAATGTTGTCTAGAGCGCGCTCTACGACCTCGATGTTTTGAGGTGTCGGTCCGATAGCAGATCGGTCACTGTGTGAACGGTCTTCTCAAGTCTTTCAGCCCTCAATGAAGCATTAAATAGGGGCAAAGATGGCGCGGAAAGCAGGAGCATATTGCCTGAAAGACTTTTGCATCTCAGTCTGGATTCCTGGGGGCCTTTATTCCTGTCTTCCAGGAGCACAAAACCACGACACATTTATCAAAGTCGTCGTTTTCCATAGGTCATTTTTGGCGAGGTTACGTGGATGATTGCTCGTTACGTGCAAAATGATGAAAGTTCTCGCTAATAACAAATTCACACCCACAAGCTACAAGTCTGAACATGTTCAGACAAGATCCGTCATGTGATGTTTGAGAACTAAAGACTATGCATGAACTTTTAGGACAATCTAATACAACAATGTTGAAGCGCGTTTGCAAGAGAGCATCGAAGCTTACGGAGGTAGTCGCTTTACGAAAACATTTAGGCGATGATTTGCTCTTAAAAAGGTGAGCATTTCGGAAGATTTGATCATATACTCGCATGAATGATCTGGTCCAGTAGTTCTTGATTTAAAAATAAAAGTTTTGATGGTTTACCGAATACTAGATGTGACAGGCCACGATTAATTGTCAGCGTCATCAAGTGAATCATGGAATAATCAGGAAATGACATTCATCAGCGAGATGTGGGCGGACAAATCCATTAGCAACCAGCGACCACATTGCACAAAAAGGGAAGAGGGATATTTGGATAGTTGCTATAACACTCAACCACGTCCCCGTCACCACAGCTACTGGAGACCAAATCTAGAAAAAAGATTGAAGCGCATGTGCAAGAGTCAGTCAGCTTCCAGTGGGATATGGCACTTCCTGACCATCGGTGAGAGATAGGCTCCGATAAAAAGGATCCCTTCTAGAAATTTCGACTAACCGGTTATTAGTTATTCGCATAATATTCAGTCTGTGTGTACACTTAATCGGGAGGCTTACTTGATGCAGGGGTGCTAAGCTACATGGGGCCGGGATCATTTCGTTTCCACGAATTATTTAATCTTGGAGGATTACCGTAATTATTGCATGTCACTACTAATACTCCCACTTTCCCACTAGTACTCTCCTAGTTGTTTCGTTTTTCCTCTCCTTAGCTTGCCACATTAAGCTTTGTGAGAGTCTTAATTTGTCCTCGCAAATTTTTCATCAAGTACAAAACTGATAATAGAAGCAGGCAAATGCTCTAAATTGATTTCATAGCACGTTTAGCTAGGATCAAAACCCTATTTTTTCAGACAGAATTTAGAAATCTGGTTGCGGGTTGTTTTGGAGACTAAGAAAATAGGCTAGATATAGTGAAATTACATCGTATGTGGAGAAATACCTTCAGTTGCCATCGGTCGCAGCACAGCAAAGCTTTTCAGTATCGTATGCTTGACGCCGTGAATCTATATCGATTTTAACGCTGTTAATATTTTGGAATGAATGCTTCACCGTCCTCGCGCGAACACAAAATAGTTGTGCTCAGCCTGGCGAGTTGTCGCTGGACCGTATTCTTCAAATAAGCCTCAGCTAGTTACAGTCCTGGACGATATAATCTCGTGGAGTCTATATCAGCAAACGATACTTGTTCAAAATAACATTGCGTTGTTTTAGAAAAGAGAACAATGCTGTTTTCGCTGGCTGTTCTTCTTTTCACACTCTCTACAGTTACTGCTCAAACCGATCTACAAAACCAATGCACTGGAGCTGACCGTGTGTACAGCGGCGCGTCTTGCTACGTTGCAGTTAGCACTTTGAAAAACCATGATGCAGCTAAAACATCGTGCAATCACTATCTTGGATATTCTGGTCATTTGGTGCATATAAGAACTGCAGCAGTCAAGACCGTCGTTAAACAATTGGCGACCGTAAGTATGTTTTCTGAAGCAGAGCCTTTCTAAACACTGCGCAGCGTTTACTCAGTGACTAACCCCTTTGTGAAATATTCATGAGGAAGTTGCTCTTCAGTTACTATGCATACCATCCTATGTGCCGTTAGGAGTTTTGCGCAGCGAGACCAAACATTTTAGCTCGATTAAAGGGATATGGTTTGTGAGAGTTAGCATTTTTGTATCGTAATTT
Organism: Plectus sambesii; assembly: GCA_002796945.1. Taxonomy (NCBI): domain Eukaryota; kingdom Metazoa; phylum Nematoda; class Chromadorea; order Plectida; family Plectidae; genus Plectus; species Plectus sambesii. The sequence continues at coordinate 14,252 of NIUQ01001014.1, read as the reverse complement.
GGTAGCATTTAAGGTGGGGTTTTGAAATGTAGGGTTGTAACGATGATGTCGTGTGACTATAAGGTAAACTAAAAAGGGATTACTTTAGAACTATATTGGTGCGGCTGCCGATTGTGTCTGGACGGGCTTGGAGCTTCGTAATTTAGTAGATTTGACGAGTGATATCAACAACTGGGGTAACTACTACAGCGATGGAACATTCGCCTCTACATCAACATACCTTCCTTGGTATCCAGCTTACCCTATATACGGCGCCGCCTACAACAGAGGAATGTACTGCAAAAGTTACGACGCTTTTCTCAATTACGGAGCATACCAGACTTATTACTACGTTTGTGAATACGGTAAGCATTCGAATGATTTGGTGGAATTGTTGGTTCCCAAAGGAAGAATTGACACTAGCAAAGGTTCATAAAATTTTGAACCGCACAGGCGTGAAAATGTTCTTGCGGTTTGTTCCGTTCCAAATATTTGCCTTTTCAATTAGCTGATTTCTCTTTTTAATCCAACTTTTCAACGCCAGGGGTTAATTTTAAAAACTATTAAAAATGCAGAACTCTAAAATTGAGGGAACTGCAAGCGCAGTGATTAGTCCGAAAACCAGAAATAATGGGAAAATGATCGATTACCGCGTTTGCTATTTCGCAGCTCTGCAATTGCAATAGTAATTTGAAATTGGCCCCTGAACTACTAGAACGTGAGAGTGAGAGGTATCAAGATGTGACGGCACTTTCAACTCTACCAGTGCTCAATATTGCTCCGAAATATCGAAGTTAATTTTCAAATTTGGATTTGCATGTCTCAAGTTAATGTCATGCATATTACATTATGAAAACTATAAAGATTCAAGATGTTCTCCAGCACTGTCCTAACCATCAGCCTAGCATATGTAGACGAAACAAATAAGTAAAATGAAGAAGCATTTTCAGAAGAAGCATTGAAGAAGCCAGTAACCAATTTGGAAACACAATGTGCCAGCCTTGCAAGTCCTTTAGCTACTTCGTTCGTCAATAACGTATGCTACGTTATGCATCCAGAGCTCAAGAGCTACGACGATGCCAAAACGGCATGCAATGATTTAAGCGCTTACAATGGATACTTGGCACATGTTCGCAACGCTCAAGAGCTAAATATTGCCGAATCATTACGTTTCGTGAGTTCCTTGTTGATTATTTGAGGAGGTTGAAGTTCAAGTTTCGATATCAGAGGGACGGTCGTGAGAGGCTGGGTACAGACAAATGCACTAGATGTATACATTTGGCCATATCTAAATTAGTGGATTCGGATATCTATTTCATCGACGCTTTACCTATATTGTTATTTACAGGCTGTTAGTGCGGTGTATGCACGGCTCGGAATCGAGCAAACCAATTTATCAACCACCGACGCGTATAACGGTTGGTACTTGACATCGCCTATAGACCAACCTGTACTGGCAACTTTTCTTCCCTGGACAGTAAGCCCCGTATTAGGCTGGCACTCAATCGCTGTGTATAGCACTGTATATATCAAGGGCTTTTCAACAACCCTCAACAGTTATATAGCTTCGTTCTTGTGTCAGTACGGTAAGAGGATGGTTTGCTTTGCATACATGAACAGCAATGTTTTCAGCTCACATTGAATTTCGATAAGGAGAATTCCATAAGAGCACAAGGAATTCATGAAATTACTGAAATCACAATTTTTGCGATTCAGATTGCGGGAAGCGGCTGACTGGTCGTGTGTAACGTCATGAAGAGAATTTTTCTAGCTCCCTTAGCATCATTCAGTTTGTTTAATATAAGCTTCGTTTTGAGCAGCAATATGAATTGAAAACAAACTAGGAAGGGATGATGCAATGGCATTTGTGAAACTGAATTTGAATGTTTCTAAATTATTCAAGCTATCTTTGTACAATTTTATTCATACCTAGATCCTGGCAGCCAAGAAACTTAATAACATTTAGCGGTACATACGTGCTGTTTCAAACATATCTTTCAGAAACTTTGAAAACAACAACATCAACAACGACTACAACATCAACAACAACGCCGACTACAACGTCAACCATAACGCCAACTACAACAACGCCAACTACAACAACGACCACAACGCCGACTACAACAACAACTGCAACAACTCCGACTACAATAACCACTACAGAAGCACCAACTACAACAATAACCACTACAGAAATGCCAACTACAACGTCAATCACAACGCCAGCAGCAACAACCACTACAGATACAACAACTACAATAACCACTACTGAAATCCCAACTACAATGACTACAGAAACACCAACTACAACGACTACGGAAATACCAACTACTATCACCACTACTGAAATGCCAACTACAACCACTACAGAGACACCAACTACAATCACCACTACAGAAACACCAACTACAACGACTACGGAAACACCAACTACAACAATAACCACTACAGAAATGCCAACTACAATGTCAATCACAACGCCAGCAGCAACAACCACTACAGAAACAACAACTACAATAACCACTACTGAAATCCCAACTACAACGACTACGGAAACACCAACTACAACAACAACCAGTACAGAAGCACTAACTACAACAACGATTACGATAGCACCGACTACAACAATAAGTACCACTGAAATACCAACTACTATAACAACACCAACTACAACAACGACTACAGACACATCTACTATAACAACCATTACAGAAACACCAACTACAACGACTACAGAGACACCAACAACAATCATCACTACAGAATCACCAACTACGATCACCACTACAGAAATACCAACTACAACAACCACTACAGAGGCACTAACTACAACGTCAACCATAACGCCGATTACTACAACTACTACTGAAATACCAACTACTACTACTACAACTACTGCAACAAATCCGACTACTACGTCAACCGCAACGTCGACTACAACCTCAACTACAGAAACGCCTACTACTATTACAACTACAACAACACCGACTACAACGTCAACAACAACGCCGACTTCGACAACGACTACAACAACTCCAACGACAACTTCAACCATAACGCTGACTACTACATCAACTTCTACTGAAATACCCACTACTACGACTACAATTACAACTACACCGACTACAACAGCGACTGTAACAACTTCAACTACAACGTCAACAATAACGCCGCCAAAAACAACGACTACAACAGGAACAGGTATGCCTGAGCTTTTTCTTTAAAGTTTTGCTTGTTTTACATCTTTCCCGTTAAAAGTATTGTTTAAACAGTAAGGGATCATTTATTTGAATTAACTTGAACATCGTTTGAACAATGCTAAAACAATATGGCTTAGTAAAGACAGATAAATGTAAAGAAGTAATCTAATGAGACCAGAAATAGCCATGAACTATGCCAAATGTTGTTTTCTAAGCAGGTCGTATTTGAATTGGGCCGTTCACAGTATACTTATGCAGCCTTTCGAATAATGGTCTCTGATAATTCCGTGGCGAAAATAAATTAAGATGGACAGCATAAAAGCATTTATGCAACTAATTTAGGATGTTTCTTAATTATTCGAGCTCCCTTTTACACTTTCATTAACATTTGTGCACTAGCGGCTGAGAAACTTGAAAATATGTGGAGGTACATACGTATATACTGTTTTAATTTTTTCAGTTACTACGTCACCACCGAGGACTGCTGGAGGGATGAGTACGTCTGAACTTTTTCTTAATTTACAGTTGATTTATTTTAGCATTTTCAATAAAGAAACTGCTTTGTTTGCGTTTAAACGACGTTACAACATTATGGCCTTGTAATGACCGCTATATACGAAAAGTAGTACAAAAAGAGCAGAAAATGGCATAATTATGCGAAATTTAGTTTTCGTAGCGAATCGTCCTTAAAATGAACGTTTCACAAAATACTTATTTATTCTTTTGAATTAGCGCCTCCGATAATTCTGAGATGAAAACGTTGCGAGAGAGCTAGATATGGGTGTCCTTGCGAACCGCGAGAATGGGGCGTATGTAAGGTCGGACTGGCTGGTAATATTCAATTGGGAGGCTAGTCCATGTAAATTGTTGCTAAAATTTCACGATTAATCAAGATTTTTTCTCATGTTTCAGTGACAAAGCTTAATCACTACAGCTTCGGCCACTTTACCAACCCTTCTTATTGGTTAAGTGAATCGACGGCTACACTACCCAAGTGCCACTACATGTGCCATAAAAATAATATGTGCCTTGGAGTGTCCTACAATTCAGGCACTAGTAATTGTCAGTTACTCGCCATTGTCGCCAATGAATTACCGTATTCGTCTGAGCTGACAGCTGACAATCAATACCAAACAGTTATTCGCGAATTCTAATCGATAAAGCAAACGGGTTGAGGAACTGAGGTGGTTAGGCGCAATCACCTGTAATAATGCAGAAAATGATTTTACGAAACTTTGCAATAGTTTTGATTTAGCGTTATTCAGCACCGCTATTGCATACATTAAGAGATATTGGTTCGTTTAAGACAGTATGATTGATATTCCCTGTTTAAATTACTCACTTTTGCGACTATTTGCGGATCCTACATTTATTCTTTGGCTCGTATTGCTGTGATTATGTCTGCTATTTCGCTTCTGTACACATTGTTGCATCTCTATTATTCATCAATTGTACACAAATGATGTCTGTATATTAAGTCTGTGTTAAGATTACACATGATTATCGTGGACGGGTGTTTCGGCTTTCTGTCGTTTACCATTACTGCGAGTGTTGTGTTCGTACCTTTAACGTCGATAGTGCCGTTATTATTAATTGTACGTGCTATATCATTGTTCGTATGGCTAGCTGAAATCATATCGGGTCGTTAATAAATAGTGGGCATAAAGTAATGATTCTTGTCATGTGTCATGACACATCCTTACGAAGATTTATATTTTATTACAGATGCTTTCATTCCACAATGGATCGGTATCGGTTCCGTACACCCTCTCGATCGTCGATATCGGTACTGGCGAACTTTGAATAAGCTATGAAAATCAATTTAAAAGAACCTGTATCTCATTCTTATGTACGGTAGTTCTGTAAATCTATTGGCGGAATGTAAAGTAAGTAAGTCACCAGCAATCACATTAACCACAAGTTTGCAAAGCTTAAACGTTTAATCCCGTCTACACTTTCCCTGGCAAACTGTTGTTTTATAATTAGTATAAAAGAGTCACCTACTTCAGTTAACGTTCGCTGAGTATTCACTTCAAAAAACAAAATCTGTCAAGGGACACTCATAAACTGACCTGTACAGTTATTTTAGCTTTTCATGCCCGAAACATTTTTTTGAAAGCTGCTTCAGTCATCGACCAATGGCCCATAGTCTGTCCGGCAAATGCTTGAACGATTGAATAATTCGTTGTCCAATGAGGAATCATCCGGGATCAGGCTGAATACTGTATGTATTCCAATTCGAAAGAATGCGCGAGGAGAAGAGGCGTTCGATTCGACCTCCTGTTTGACTTCACAATTCCATCGGATCCAGCAGATTGCCGCACATTGGTGAAGGAGGATATCAAATTAGAAGTTGGAGCTGAAAATATGCTAAATCAGCGCCACTTGTGGAACGTCCTCAGTGGCGTTGAGGCCACACCGGACGATTACATCGGACATCTAATTGAAACTGCCAAACCTCAACTTATCACCGTATTAGAAAAGTCAAAGTTCGATTCGTAAGCGCTCTCCCTCGCTGATTAGCATTTCCAATCAATGCTGCAGATTGACAGTCGAATCCGGGCGTTCCAAGCTTCAAAAAGATGGAACTTCTGACTTGGCGCTTGCGTTCATCCAGCGGTTGGCTGAACATTTGGTAAGCAAGCCCTTTATGGGGGTCTAGTTTTCGTACTAGTTCCTAAGAGGTGGTCATGAATTACATCGCATTTCACTTTTGTTATTGTCAGGTTTCTATTCCATTACTCTATTTGTTAATATCCTTGACGAGCGTCATACGAGTTTATTTATATGACAAGTCGGCAGAGACAATATAGGACTACATTAGCCTCGTCTTATTTCGCATTATAAATGCCACTCTTGGTCTGTTGCAGTTTAATATAGAACGCACATGAGATTTATTGTTCCTTAAATATTAGTGATGCACAGAAATTCTTTAATGTCAACGAGCCTTGGCTTCCTCAAGAGTGCGTACGACTGTTGTAGTATGTACAACTTTTAGTTTTACTGGTTTCAGAATATTTCACTTCTATCTGCAAGCGATGTATTCGGCTCCTATTTGCTGAGCAACTTTATTAGCGCCGATGAGTGCATCGCAAAGTTGGAAGGCGACGTGCGTCGAAAGAAGACCCTGATTGATCAGGTTAGTTAAAAAGCCGTTATTCCTAAGGGATAGTATATCATTGCAAAGTCCGATCTCAGATCTCGATTAGTGGGACATATCTCAAAAATTAGTATGGAGTGCACATCATTCGTTTATCAATAATGCATTATTATTGGGTTTTTCTGAGAAACGGCCCCCCCCAAACAAACGCCCCGTGGGCGCTTTTTCGCGTTGACTTTCCGTAAAAGCGCCCCTGGGGCGATTATTTAGATTCCCAATTAACATTCACGATTAACTATAGCAAGCAAATTATTAACACTTTCAATGCGGATTTAGGTACAAATCGCAATTGACTAAATCTGTTTACCGTTTTTTTCTTCTGTGCTACTTAGTTGCTCCACATAATGAAGTAACGTTACGCTGATTTACTCGATGAATGAAGAAAAAACACTTTTGGAGCTTCTGAATATCATGGAGGGCATTTCTACTACTTTCCAAAAAAAGCGCCCCGGGGGCGCTTTTTTGGATTTTAGTGGGATTCGTCAAAAGTGCCAAAACAAAGAAAGCGCCCCGGGGCGGTTTCTCGGAAAAACCCGGTAGTTCTTTCACATTTGCGCTTTAAAATCCCCAAGATAATGAGTTATTTCCTACGTCTCACACTACTTTAGCCATTGGCTTATTTCTCTTTTCAGGTCGCGGAGTTCTACAGGCTCGAGCAGCTGTACAGCATCCGGTGCTTAATCGAATTGATCAAAAACAGCGACAGAGAAGAAGCGGTTGGCATTCACATTTTCTTTCGATCGCTTAACAAAATGACGTATTGCAGAGCTTTGTGAAAGAAGCGGTGTTTTTCGGCAAAATTCTAGCCCACGTGGAAGCGGTGATTACCGGCTCTGCTTTTCCCACGTTCGGATCGTCGAACGCGACGGACGAGGCGCTGAGCGTTTGGGCGGCACACTGTGCCCAGTTGCAAGTACGAATTGTCACCTTTATAGTCAGCATTTCTCGATCAGTAACAAGAGATATTGCGCGGCACCGTAGTCGGCAAAGATCGCTTTTCGATGCTTGAACACCGTTTCTCACCAAGAATGATAGCCGTTCCTTGACTTTTACGTGCGTAAATCAATAGAAAGAAGTGCTATCGACTTTCGAAGCAGTTGGTCTTATTTAATTTAGGATTTCCTGTTACTGATCGGCACATTTTGACTTTAAGTGGACATCGGCGATCCTTAACGTTAACTGCCTTTAGATGCTCCTCTTCGAGCTGATATTGTGGCACTTGCACCTTTTGCCTCACAGCGCTGCCGACTGCATCAGTGTCATTAAGCTGTTCAAGGTTTGCTTTATTTCTTGTCAATATGTTATCGTCATACGATTCACCAAATGGCCTAAATTGACAAGTGCTAATGCATGAGAGCCACCAGGAATTACAATATGCTTACAATTCTTTTGCAGAATGAAGAAAATTCATTTATCTATACCGAAATCGCGAGTTCAATCGCTACAGGAACCAAAATTTCACTTAATATGGAAGGCATTAGAGCGTGCAAATGTGCATCAAAAATTTTCGTGCTGAGATTGAAACTTGATTTTAGCTAACTCATCAAATAATGTGAGTGAGATAGGATGTGTTATGTGTTGCAGAAATACGAACATGGTCGAAAACAGCCAATGCGTCGGTATAATGCGGCAGGATTTGATCTCGCGACGCCGTCAATCAGTCAGCTACAGACGCTGTCTGTGTTGCGATGTTTCGACATGGATGCCCTGGTCGCGCAATCGTTGGTCGATTCGGATATCGCTCGGTTTGTAGCGCTTCAACGTATTCTGTACATAATCCGCATTGCGGTACTCTATCAGCGCATTCAGTGCGCCATACGTAAACAAAGGTTTATTCGACCATAATTTCGTTTTTGTCTTTTCTGAACGCAAAGGTAGGTCAAAGTCGGTCAAAGATACAATATAAAACTGCGCTTATCTTTTTGATGTGTGACTGATTTACGTGCACTAGGTGCCAAGTTCTTCCTTCTGTTCAAAATTCTCCCTCTTTCGCTAGCTTCGAACGCTTTGTATGACCACAATTATCCCTTCAGATCCACAGAACGACATACATGGTCGGCGGCGAGCGATTGGAACGCTCTTGAAACTGAACTAGGAACGTGGAGCCGATCGAGCGAACTTTCGCCAATTCTGTTGGCCTGGGCGGTCATGTTGAAGCTACTCGATCGGCCCGACCAAGACGTGAAAGTGCAGAAACTTGGCGCGCTCGCTCGCAAGTTTGACGCTTGTGCCTGGCTGCGCAGCGGAATTGAAGATTCGCTCATCAAAAACAACCCCGTACGTCGTCGTTCTTTTTCCTTGCGGATGCATCCATGTGCAAACAGTTTATTAACGCTCTGTTGGACACAATTTTTCGATTGTTAGTTTTTATGCACGTGTTTCACAAAGCGAAAGTTCCTTGGCGTCGAACTCTTTCTAAAACGTTTAGATATTTATAGCGCGCAGTGAAGAAATGAGTAATGCATTCTCGGTAATTTTATGAAAAATCTCACACTTCTCTCATCTATAAAATATGTTCGATGGTTGAAGAACAATGAAGGAAAGAAACGTTGTCTATTAATCGATGACCTTCAGGATTTAAAGCGTCTGTCAATGACGATAGTATACTGTCTGCTGGACGCGTTCCTCTGCTGTTTCGAGGCTGATTCGCTGTGCCCGGCGGATAGTTTGAACGGAATATTGGCGACGCTGCTGTGCGACGCGTCACTGGCCGACGACGTATGGTCGAGAAACTTTTCGAGCGGAGTTTCTCGCCACATTCGGGACACTTTATACCGCTTTCCGTGCTACTTTGATGGACCAGTCGAGCTGTTGACGTCGTTGTGTAGGGCATCATCGAGCAGCGCGCAGAAGGCGAGTTTGTTTTCGTTTGTGTTTTACACCGCCTTTCATCATAATTCGTCATTTCTTGCATTCCATTTAGTAATCTTTGCTTTCAATTTCGACATCTCTGTATATAATTAGAACGCTAGTTTGACTAAATGGAATGTAAGACTGACGAATTGAATGCAAGAATGGTGAATTATAATTACCGGAGGTTTTTACAATTTGTGCTATACCGTATTTTTATAGGCAGTGACTTTGTTGCAACGGCTTCCCTATTACGCCGAATCGGCCGTGACGGCGGCCAGCGACTTGGAAGACGCCGGCACTGATGATGATGGCTTGTACCGATCGACGCAGACTCGCCACATGCCAGACGGCACTGTCATTCCCGCTCGAACCATCGGCCAAGTGATTGACGACGCCGGTGCGTTTTCTATGCCATTTAGACAAATAAGAGCGAAATAGAATAAAGTGAAAGCTGAAAATCTTCCCCTATTCGCTTTATCGTAGCAAGGTTAAGCAAATTAAAAAACTGAGTCTGCAACGACATTTCGATAGTTACCTCGCTCCTTTTCTCCTTTAGCTTAATAAAGCGAACAAAGGTGGTAGCCCTTCGGCATTAGCTGCGCTCTATTTTTTCCCCCGCTCTCCATCCATTACAAATTGACTGCTATTCATTGCAATGCATCTTTCAGCGGGTCAACTAATTCAGTGGCGTTTGTACACGAACGGCTGGCAAATTTGTTTATCAGAAGCAAAGAGGCAAAACGCGAACATCGTGCTCGACTTGGTCACAGCCGCCATCAAATCCGACGTGAGCCAAACAGACAAGTTTGCCCACTTGCTCAACGTCGCTGTTGAGATCTACGAAAGGTGCGTGCCCCTCCGTTTTTACTTAATCCTTTGTTTATACCATTTCCACTTTAATATGGACACCTTGCAACTCGAAAAGGATATGTTAAAAATTAAATTAATTGGCATAATGTTCTCTTTGAATTGGAAAGTAGAAATGGTATTATATCTTCACGATATCACATGTTATTCGGCATGTAAAACATAATATTGCCTTATTTGATCATGCTATAAGTACATTTCAAGAGGGATTTATTATTATCTCATGGTCTTTGTTTGTTAATAAAGTATAGGCCTAAGAATTCACGATTTAATGCTTAACATAACGAGTAACAGAAGCTGTTTTGGAGTTGCAAACATGGCTCTACCTTTTGATATGTTTAGAGACGATTCTCATTCGTCGATAGCGAATATGAGCGCGTGCATGCGCTGCTTTGCGGCGGTTGCGGCGAGTCACTGCGCGGAGATGCTCAACGAACTCGAACAGGCGCAAGTGCTGCCTCATGCGACGCCTGGGAACGACGCCGTAGATGGCGGCGCTGTCGGACGACTGCTCGTCGCGAATGAAGTCCCTTCGAACACATTCGATCACACTGTCGCTTTCTTGGAGTTTGTCCATTCGTGCACAACGGTATAGTTTCTTTTCAAAGTCAACATTTTTCGATCAGTTACAAAAAATCTCGCCAAGCATTTTAGTTGGCAAAGATGAGCGCGCTTTTTCGGTACTTGAACACCGCTTTTCACCAAGAAAGATAGTCGTTTCTTGATTTTTACGTGCATAAACTGATAGAAGCTCTATCGAATTTCGTCGCAGTTTCTCATATTTAATCTAAGATTTCTTGTTACTGATCGGCAAATTTTGATTATAAATTTTCGCGCTTTCTTTACTCAAGTAAAACCTGTTTCAGTCAGTTGACGTGCGTGATCATCCTGCATTCGTCGGCTGCGTTTTGTTCGTCCTGCGATCTGTCTTTCCAGTTTATCATCAATGGGAATATGCGGATCCGAATCAGAAAGATCTCATCGGTTTGTTTGCGACGCTACATTCTTTTTTCAAAGTAGCTTTTTTGCAGGGAACCTTTCGCTGCAAGTAATTCACTCGCTCGTTCAACGAAAGGAGAGCGGGTTGAGCGATGCGTCGGCGGCTTGCATCAACGAGCTAATGTGCGGCGAAGCGCGATCGACATTGATATTATTGTCGACGGTGGGCGCAGACGTGCTCGACTACCTCGCGAAAAACTCGGCACCGTATGCATTTGCTGTTTTGTCCCGCTCTGGGGCCTGTTTCATAAAACTAATGTGAAGTGAAGAAATGTAATCACATTACTAAATTTACATTAGTTCTATGAAATGTGTCCCTGATCCATATTGACTAAGAATCGCCTTGCAGGAGCGTATCGACTGAAGCGGCGAAGACGGTCGTGCGAGCGCTTTCGGTATTGTCGCAGCTGCTCGACCAACCCAATAGTAACGACACGCCGCTCATCGCCGACTTGTTCGTCAGCAATGTGGAGCTCACGCGTCAGCCGGTCGGACTGATCGCGTCTTATTTGTCGTTCGCGTAAGTGGCGATTACTCTTTTTCACACTGAAATGGGGCGTGTGAAAGGATTCTTCAATATGGACAAAAGAGTCGATCGCTTGTCGGATTCGCATGAGTGTACCGTGACACTGCATAAAGACCACGGTATTTTCATGCGACATTGTATATTATTGATTTTTTCGCTCGACGCTTAAAAATTCATCCATACTTCCCCGTTTATTAGTGGACAACAGTTCCAACTCTGTTCATCGCGTATATTCAATATGATTTAGTGCCGATGGACGACTGGCGAAATTGGCGCTAGTGGTGCTGCGCAAACTGGCGACGCTGTGTCCGGGCACGATGTTGTCCTGCTTGGGCACGCGGGCTTCGTCGGTGGCGAGCGCTTTCATTAGTCGTTTGGAGTCGCCGCTGGAGGACGTGCAGCTGAAAGTGTACCTGCTGGACGCCCTGACGGCCTGCGTCGAGTCGCAGCCCGCTCTCGCCGAACTTCTCCTCGGCGTGGACGCGCCCGAGGATGGCAGTTGTCTCGTGACTGTCCAGCAACTCCTCACCGTCGCCCAACAACCTCCTCAACTTCTCCTCGCCGTCTATCGACTCCTTCTCACTCTCTGGCAACGACGCCATCGAACCGCCCTCGACAAGCTTCGCCAAGATCGCAATCTCTGGCCGATTGTCTGCGCGCCGCTGGCGGCCGGCGAAGATCAGTTCTTCCTGAAGATCGTCAGCCTGGTCATGCGCGTCATGGCCGAAGAGCTGCACGGGGACAAGCACTCTCCGCTGATCAAGACCGTCAACGACGCCAAGTTGCTCAACGCCGACCGACTCGCGCTGATCTACGACAAGCTGTCGGCGCTACTCGTCAGTAACGTCGACCTGGAGCAGAAGAAGCAAGTGTTGACGGGCGTGGCCGAGCTGGCCGGCGTGCTTGCCGCCGACAACTCTTTGAAGATCGTCGACGCCAGCGGGCGTTCCCAGTGGGTCGTTCTGCAGTCGGACTTGCTCGCTCGATTCGCCGAGCACTACTCGAATGAGCGCGAGTTCCCCATAGTCGCGTCGGTCGGTTGCGTTCTGCTGAGCGTTGCGAGCGCTTGGGGCAACGACCTCAAGGAGGACACGTGGGCTACAGTCGTAGACAACTTCAGCTCAGCCTGGACGCTTCTACTTCGATCGCTGCCCTCCTACCTCGTGCCGAAAGCCGTCGAATTTCTCGTGCCCGTGCTCAACGAAGCTATCAAGCATGCCGACCTTATGCTTACAAGTATGTCTCCAAGCAAATGTTTATTGCTGTTTTTGTTGCAATCTTGCAGTCTTAAGGGGTAAAAACGAGGGACTTCTTCAAATTGTGGTAGGTTAGAATGAGCAGTACAAAAGGGAGGAAGAAAGCGAGTAATAAGTTGAGATTGCAATTTGTAATTGAACGAGCGACCGTTCCGGACGGAGAGCAGGAAACGAACCAAAGTTCGACCGCCTGAGATGAAGCGCATTCCCACGTGAAATTATGCGTACAGTAACGCTCTTTCAGTTTTAAGCTAGCAATATAAATGATTACTCTCTTCGGCTGCGGTCGAACAGTTTGATTAAGGGTGTGGATGAATTGCAGATGATCGCTGGGCGAGCGCCATGTTCGTCCTGTGTGAGACGATGGAGCAGTTGTTCGTCTTACACTTTGGCAACAGCGCGCTTCAGCAGCGAGAGAATTCCGCGCAGCACTGCTCCGCTCTGCTTCACAAGGTGAGCGTTTATTTACAAAAATAAAGTCTCTATGGTCAATTATTGGCACAAACAGAAGAGAGCTGCCTGCTTATTTAAATTGTAACATAAGTAATGTCATTTTCACATATCGGTAAAGAATAATTGTACAAAAATCGTGGAACTTTTATCAACAATATAATCACTACTCAACTTTGCAGGCTACGAAAGTGTCCGTGTGTGTTCTGAAAGAGATGGCAGGGCGGAGTTCGGTGGAACGTCGCCGCGAAGTGGTGCTGCAGCAACCGATCTGTCGCAGTCTCGTCGCTCTGCTCGAACGTCAGTTGGCCAATCGCGCGCTCGATGGTCACTTCTGCGCGCTCACCGCCGATTTCATTGCCGTTGTGCTTGACGTCGACTCCGTCCAGGTACGATAATCAGATATTGTTACAGCGCGTAGTCGCCGGCCTATATGATACAATTATAATCATGACCGCTGTGCAGCTAACTCTAAAACCGTTTAATGTAAAGTCTTTTGATCGGGGACAATTAACTGACGTTTAGGGTTTGAAAGTAGTGGAATCGTCCAACTTTCTGGCGCTGGTATGTATCGACTTGGTGACGCAGCTGCCGTCCAACTCGACCCTCAGCCCGGTGCAGCATACTTTGCTGCAACGACTGTTCTTCGTTCATTCGACTGGTTTGGTCACACTCAAACATTCCTTCCTGCATCACGCGCTCAACTTTGTCGGATCATACGAACAACATATCATCCACGTAAAATGACTTTCCTCTTAAATTACAGTTGAACCCGGATTTGAAAGAAAAAATGGGAAGTCGACATAGATTTTCCTCTATCCCGATTTTGATCATTTATACAGTTTTTACAGAGGTATTGTTGTTCCGATTACAAAAGAGCAAGTATGACCTCGCTTTCGGGCGCCGTGGGCTTATTTACTAGCATTATTGCATTGTTAGGCAAATTGGGCCTTGAAGGTGAT
>NIUQ01001013.1:0-36246 GCA_002796945.1 Plectus sambesii | reverse complement strand
GCGTTTTTTAGGTGCGATTACGACGAGCAGAGATGACTATTGCTTAGTCACAGAGTACTGCGAGTACGGTAGTTTGGACACGTTTCTGCAAAATAAAATCGACCTCGGCTTGTTCATGAACGAGATCGTCACAGAAGACAGTTCAGGCTATGTGGTTCGCGGCAGAGAATGCGTGTATAAGGTATTTTATAGCAAGCGTGAAATAATGCAACTGGCAAACATGATTGAGGCCAGAGGTGAGCGATCTACATAAATGGCGTTACAGAGTATGCAAGACATCACTTGGGATTCACAGTTCGAAGTACGGAGATCTGAAGGCCTGCTAACGACGAGTGATCTGCTTTGGTTTGCCCTTCAAATGGCGCGCGCCATGGAACACTTGACGCAACTTTCTGTAAGGGCAGCGATTTCGAAGATTCAACTCTGACTGTTTTGTATCGTAGTGCAGGAGTCTGATTAACCTTTATTCTTAACGATGCAAGCTAACGTAAGGCAGTATCGGTAACAACGCGTAACACACACTGAGCCGTCGTATGAGAGAGAGCTAACCCAAGCCGGCGGCTCATCTGCATTCAATGCTGTTTTTATACGGCGTGCATATAATGTGGGCATTCATATAAGATGTTCCCACACTGTAGCCTATGACGGCTGACTCACGAACACCACACTGACAATTTAAGACACCATTTGCACTTCAACGAGGACAATTTCAAAATCAAATGAGCGTGCTCTACCATCTAAGAATGATCATAAAAACTAGCAAAAAATGTATGAATACGATAAAGTAGCATGATAATTTTTGCCTAAATCACTGTAATTACAAAAATGTCAAATTATAACAATTAATGGAATCTTGCTTATATTCGGTGTTTCGCTAACAGCTTCTCACCTGGGGAAACTCTGGCTGCATGTCGCTCTGAAGCCAGATCTTTGTGTAATCAAAGTCTTGCTTTCTTGTCGTTGACTGAGAAATTTTGAATATGAATACAGGTTGTGCATCGAGATGTCGCACTGCGGAATGTTCTGCTAAAATCGGATTATACTCTGAAAGTCGCCGACTTCGGGCTGTCCCGCTTGGCGAGCGATGATGGCTACTACTGCCAACTAAGAAATGTCGCTATGCCGATCCGCTATACTTCACCCGAGGCAATGAGAGTGTGCCGCTTCTCGGAGCACAGCGAATGCTGGGCGTACGGCGTTGCTCTTTGGGAACTGTTTACTTTCTCTAAGAAACAGCCGTATGCTGAAGAATGCTCAGAAGGCTACCATGCAATTATGGCGTTTCTAACGGCAGGAAATCGTCTGAGTGTTCCTAGCACAGCGCCGAAACCAATGTACGATTAATTTATACTGTCAAAATGTTTTAAAGTATTTGTAAAGGATAATATAGTAAATCTATTTCTTACTTTTGGAAAGACGAAGAAAGGACAACATATCGGTCTCTTTGGATTTAAGGCATAAAATACAGGGATGAATAGAAGTATAAGTGGTTATGTCTCTTGATAACTGCGTAGATGATAAAATGAAGACCTTTGAATAATTAATGAATGATTATAAACGTTTTGTTTTAGACGTTCAATGATTCAAAAATTGTGGCACGAAAATCCTGCAAAACGTCCGTCTTTTTCCGACTGCCAGTTGGATATTTCAAAAGAGCTCAATCTCTCATGTCCTCAGGTAAGTGTAATTCTTTCTTTCACGGATAATGTGATCATTTAAAAATAAGAAAGCTAGAATAGCTTCAAAACGATTGCTCTAAAGGTGGAGCTTCTTCAGACTGGGTGGGTACTTTCCTACAACCATGTATCGAATTCCGTCTTGTTTTGAGGAAAGCTAGCACGCGGAACATTGGTGCTCTTCGAAAACCTATCTATTTAAATTCATAGCTTTAATCAGCAGTTTTTTTGAAGTTATTTGTATTATTAATGAATAAAGACGGAAATTCTGATATACATTTAACTATAGCAATCAAATAAAGAATTCGATACAAGCGAAAAAAAGCATCGGGCGCAATTCAACTTTAATAATGTGTCTTGCGTCTAAATCAAATATGCAGAACACACTGTGAATCCCCTGTTACCTATTTAGTATTATTTACTGCGTTTACAATTTTTCTGCGAAAGAAGATGCACATAAATCTGAAAAATTGCACATCTCTCTCTCTCTCTGTCTAGCGGTTATATAATTTAGATTCTCGTGCGTATGCAGCTCGACTACGACATGCTTTCAATCAAGAGAACGTCTTTGGATGATGTAAAAATAGTGCAAAGTTTGCATAATTATCTTCAGAAAAAGAAAAGGACGCCTGCGAAAAATATTTATTACAAAATTATACCCGAGCACCAATCGCGAACAGCGCATGTCGCTTGTTTCGCTGCGCTCGTTGCATTCGTGATTTTAGCTTTAGTATTAGCTGGAATTGCTGCTTTAAGACTGAACTGTGGTAGCCAAGGTTGGTATTCTTTGTAACTGATAACATCAGATTGTAACAATCAAAGTGGAAATCTGTCTTTGTCAGGAAAAATGGTTCTGCACTAGCTCATTTTATTAGATAACATGACAACTCGCGACACGACAATTCGCGACATGATATTTTTGCGAAAATTCTCGACATCACCTGAAATCAATGCGACAATTCGCGACATACGTGATGTCGCGAATTGTCGTGTCGCGAGTTGTCCGTTTCCCTTTTATTATTGCAGTCTGCCAT
Organism: Plectus sambesii; assembly: GCA_002796945.1. Taxonomy (NCBI): domain Eukaryota; kingdom Metazoa; phylum Nematoda; class Chromadorea; order Plectida; family Plectidae; genus Plectus; species Plectus sambesii. Next base: position 33,536 of record NIUQ01001013.1, on the reverse strand, counting down.
TATTTCACCTATTAGGTTGCCCTAAAATTTAACCATACTTGGCTTTGTATTTATGACTAGCAAATGATATGTCACAGTCAACTACCTTTTCATACACTTTCGGAACATCCTAGTACAGTCGACTCTCGATATAACGACATCCCGATATAACGTCACTCTCGGTATAACGTCACCTTGGTTGGGCACGATTCTGTTGGCCCTAAAAGAAATTAAGGCAAAATGACCCTCGATATTACACCACTCTTGATATAACGTCACCTGGGGCCGGTCCCAAGGGGTGCCGTTCTATCGAGATTCGACTGTAATAGCAAAGATTGCTGTTCAAAAAGAGAAATTACGACGATTGTGAGTAGCTTTGAATATTAACTGACTGAATTCTATGAACTGCCCTACCAATCTCTGTCAGTGAGTAAATCTGCTTTGGTTTTAGATATGGAGAAAAGGACAGCGTGTAGTCCGAACGTAACTTGGTCGACCAATAAAGGACAGATTCTGATAAACGGTAAAATGTTAATATATTTTTATCAGTAAATATTTATGTTTTAATACATAAGGTTCATAAATACCCCAGTCGCATTAAACAAAATATTTTTTGCAACGGGAAATAGATGATACACTAATGTATATCAGGAAAGAGAATTGTTGCATTCAACAAAAACATTTACGGGGATACCCATGCTTGTAAATTTACATAGCAAAGAGCAGAAAACAAATTATTTTCTTCATTTTCAGGTGAACAACTGGTTTTAAAAGGAGTAAATTACAACGGTTTTGAAACGAATGAGTTTACTCCTTACGGCCTATCGAGTCAATCGTTGGACATCATGCTCGACTTTATGGACGGAAACGATTTCAACGCTGTACGTTTGTCGTTTTCGATCGAAATGATTCAGAAGAACCCGGAAATAAATGTGGATTGCAAGAAAAATGAAGAGCTTTGCCATTTAAAGGCGCTGGAACTAATGGAGATTGTGATTGATCGGTACGTGAAGAATTCTTGTTCTGCACGGAACGATTGCACTGAAGTTAGTTATTCAAAGATAAATCTAGTTATCTGCATTCTTTACCTTTAATATCATACTTCAGCTGGGGAAACGGACAACTCGCGACACGACAATTCGCGACATGATATTTTTGCGACAATTCGCGACAGGACAAGTCGCGACAGTACGTATGTCGCGAATTGTCGCATTGATTTTACGTTATGTCGCGACTTGTCCTGTCGCGAATTGTCGCAAAAATATCATGTCGCGAATTGTCGTGTCGCGAGTTGTCATGTCATCCTTCAGCTGAATATGGTTTAATAATAATGTGTAACTATGAGAAATCGTATTCGCGTATTTTCTGACCTGCACAAAGTACCTTGAAAATATTGCATATGACTCAAACAGTTTGATCGAATAGTTTTTTATGACGCAGAATAATCAATTTTTTCTTTAAGTTGCACATTGACCGCTTGAGCGAACTAAATATATTTAATGTGATAGAATTTTCAGATGCGCCGAAAGAGGCATTTTGGTTGTTCTTGTCTGCACACAATTAGCGGCCAGTTCTGATTATGATAAGCGAAATGGATTATGGTATGACGACGAAATTCCTACGTATACGGAAGAAAACGTACTAGAAGCGTGGGATGTTCTAATGAATCAAGTGAAGAAGAAATGGAACCTTTTTGCATTGGACGTTCTTGACCAACCTCATCATGGTGCGTCATGGGGAGGAAATAATGCAAAGACAGATTTCAGTCGATACGCGGAACGATTCGTACAGGTTAGTACTTGCTCATTCCTAGGGATTATAAAGAAGCGTTACGGCTATACTTTATTTACGAAATTTTAATAGCACCTTTCTCAACCTCTAGTTGAAGACAACAGAGCAGCAGCCCGTTTCGCTTTTCACCAATCACTAATGCTCTGCTAACAGTTGTAGACAAGAACGCGACACATGGGGAAGTACTCCAACTATGTTGCAAATAACAAGGCTAAAAACTAAATTTGCAAATTGAGATTAGGTACTACTGTGCTTGTCAGATTCGCGACACTACACAAAATTATTTCCAAGTTCCACTATTAGACTAACACGTTCTTACCTGCCATAATTTTTTAAAACCATAAACATGTGAATATCTTTGCAGCACATCTTGTCGAAACACGCTGAATATACAGGATTCTTCTTTATTGAAGGAGTCCATATAACATACAGAGATACCGAAGAAGACAAAAACGCACCAGAAGCATTTCAAGGCGAAAACTTAATGGGTGTTCGTACTAACCCAATATCAACTGGCAATCCGGAACACGACAAAAGAATTATTTATTCACCACATTCATTTGGACCAGACCTCTGGAATCAAACGTATTTTAAAGAATCAAATTTTCCTAAAAACATGCCGTCGATTTGGGAGGAATTCTACGGCTTTCTCACTTCCGCAAAGGGTACAGTTGTTTTAAGAAGAGCTTAGTGGGCATTTATTGCGTTGAAACATTCTTCCTGTACTTCTGTGGGTCCTAGAACGATGTTCAAGTGGTATAATTAAGGAAGCCAGCGTCCAGTATAAGCGCTGGCGCGGTCGCCAAACACGCAGTTTTTTGGCGATGCAAGGATAGAGTAATTTTGTTGCCCATAAATTTTCCTTTCAATACTCCTACACATGCGGAGCACGCTATCACTACATGAAGACAAAGGTATTATTTCGGGACGCTATAATGTACACTTTTTCGCGCCTCCTGAGTAAATTTTCAAGCAACAGCTTACGTTCGAGCAACATAATTAAAAATAATTTCAATTAAATGATCTTATTTCAGATAATCCGGTCATCGTCGGCTCCTGGGGTGGAAGATATCAAAATGGAACGATTGACGAAAAATGGCAAAATGCTTTCAGCAGCTGGCTGCACGATAAATGTTTAACTAATCAGTTTTACTGGTGTCTGAACGGGCCAAGCGGTACCCCATTTGGTGATCCTCTACTGAGCAATTCGGCAGTACCAAATCGTCGAAAATTAGACCTACTCGATAAGCTGCAGCCTCATCCAACACGACTCGCGTGCTTCGCATCAACTTCGTCAGTTTCTTAATAGACTCTTGCGATGACGTAAAGAATACGACTTGTTTCAGGAAACTGCGCATCGCGTCCGGAAGTTTCCCAAATAAAGCGTGCAACAAATGACAGGAATTTTGCATGGAAATGACTTCATAACAAAATGAAATGCAATAGAAAGAAGTGAATTTGCATAGCAGGATCATTTAATTGTTTCCATAGTCAAGCGAAGTATCATGCTGTTATCACGGCAAATATTGTATGTACACTAGCCTGTTGTGATCTGTTTTGCTTTAGCATCTTTTACAATAAAGGTTGTGATGGTGCTCGATAATTTAATGGTATACGGGCGACTAAGCAGCGTAATGTGATTTGCATCGATATAGAGGAGAAACCTTGATAAATTTTGACTGAGCGCGTGATGGTGTATGATAAAACAGTTTTTGCTCGTAAAACTGATCTATTTTATGTCCCCTGTGTTTAAAGGACAAGAGCCACATGAAAGTCTCCCAAAATTTCTTTGCAGAGAGTTTTATTAGGTGGAAACGGGACGTGGCAATTGAAACAGCTCCTTTACGGGTATGAAAATGGATTTTGGAAATCAGAGACTCAAAATTCAAGCAGCGGCCTTATCTTTTGGAGGAGTCGCATCTTGAATGAATATTTAAGTTCTTTTTCGCTCCCAAGCACAAATTCGACATAATTTATGTGTAAATGAAAACATTTCGTTATTGTGTCGCAACAAAAAATGCTCTAATTGCTGTGTTCTTCGTGGACTCTCTCAGGACCCGAGAGCGCCAGATAAAGTATCGATCAAGACCCCTTAGCAGAGATGCGCCAAGCAAGACATAAGGATATTTTTCGTTTATTCTTTTCTTTCTTCTCTGTCCTACACTTCTTCTGTTATAATTAGCCGCCGGCATTGCCGTGAATTATAATCCATTCATTAGATGTTAGCAATGATAAGAGCATCATTGAGTTTTCTTTCCCTGTCCTTTTTGGTATTTAAGCTTATTGACACATGAGTAAGTAATGCACTCAGCTTGGCACAAGAGAGAGAGAACTGGTGTCAGGTGTGTAAAAAAAATACAACTACATTTCACATTTTAAATTATGTGTATTTACATTTACAAAATTTTCAGTTTTATTAGAGTAAAGCTGATAATGTAATTATGTATTTACATGTCGCATTTACGTCACTTTTGTGAAACTGAGAAATTTATAAATGTGTGATAACAATGAAGAAGATTATTAATATTTTGTATTATTCAGTTCCACATTGATAAATATGACCTACCAAGAACACCAAGGGGACTCCAATTTGCAGCTTTGCAACTGCATTATATTCTTGCAGTGTATGCGAGAACATGGGGGCCGTTGTTGCGCGTTCACTAAGGGACTCACGCACGTCATAAATGACCAATTGACGCACAAAAACTTCTTTTTGATCCCTGTTCTTTCGCATGCTTCGGTAGGATATGAAGCACAAATAATGATAGAATGTTTTCTATTCGAATTTTTCTGTGCATGATTATATTTGTTTATGAAATCTTTTCAAATAGTTTGTGGCTTGCAAAAATTTCTCGATGTTTTCCTACTATTCAGAGCATCCCTCTGAGTCGGCTTCTCTCCGTCCATATCGTAGGCAAATTTTGTGAAGGCTCATTATAAGGTATTGGCGAAAGTGCAGAGCTTCTAAATAATTGATGCGGTTCATCCGCCATGTCGCGAACACCGAGCCAATTACAACGCCATTCATCAAAATTACGTATATTTTTCTACTTTTTCGTTGTTTGCGCAATCGGCAGCGCGACCTATTCCTAGACCACCTCCATAAGCACTCAAATTTCTCTGTGTGTTATTGATTGTTCGCTATCCACAAACTAACGAACTCATGCAACCTATAGGTTAGGTGCGCTTACTCTGCCAAGCTATTATAAGCTGACGAGTGAGCGTTTGCATTTCTCGTGCCATAAATTGTTGCGAAGAAAGCAAACGAGTTGTGTGTGTGACTATGCTAGGAGAATGAGAAAGCAATTTAGTAACAAAAAGCTGTCACAAAATTCAAATATTTTGAAATGTGAGAGAATTGCATATGCATTCATCTGACTACGTTATATTTATGTAAAAATAAAAAATTCATTTTCTTAGGCTTAGCTGAAATTAGAAATGAATAATCCGAGGCGCGTCACATGTAGCGGTCGAACCGAATTCCGCAATTTCCACCGAATCCCAGCGGGGAGCGAGCTCATAATTTCTCTTCCAGCGTCCTCTCTGTACATAAGCCTGAATGCTGAATGAACTAATTGAAGTAGGAATAATGGATAGTGCGAAGAGATTGGACCTCTTTCGTTCAGTATCTTTGTAGTGGAATTGAGTCTAGCGCTGCCGCAAAAATCGCACGGAAATAGTTTACTGCAATTACTTAAAAAAACATTTAACGTTTTCGAGCTAGCGTATTACTAATCAAAGCAACAGTGATCGATATTGCATACTAATATAAGACGAGAAAGTATAGGGTTGGATTAAATTTGAGGGAATTGGGTGATCCGGCCCACCATTTCCATGTCGCGCGTTGCTGTGACGACGCCAATCCATTCTATACGATTCTGCATGTATTTCAATTGTACGGCAGCTCGCGAGAAAAAATTTAACGCCGACCGCAGAATTTCGTGTCATCTTTCTCCCTCTTGCATAGGCAATACATTTCTGCACTTTTAATCTTCGCCTGTTTCCCAGTTTACTCGCCACAAATGATCTACTGCAGCTATGGTAGAAAATAAAAATTTATGAGAATGATAACGACTGGATCGATTTTGGTCGGCGGTCTTATTGGTATTTTTGCTGCTTCTGGTATTGTACTGAACATATTTGTTCTTTTCGTCATGGTCAATGGCGGCTTCCTGTCGACTGGCAGTAACATTATGTATTTGATGGCGTTTAATCTGCTGATTAGCGATACGATTCAACTTGCATTCAACCTCTTCTATCAAGCGCCTGCTTCTGCGCTTCAGGTGGAGACTTGCTTTTCTTTTTTTACCCGACATCTGCCAGGTTTGCCACTAAGAAAGTCGCATCTCCCTCAAATGTAGGACCGTGCGGGCATACATTCGCTTTGTTTATTAGTTATTGCTGTCTATGCTAGCAAAAATAGTTTAATAAACAATAAGCCGCATTTAGAAAAGTATATTTTACCTAGTGTGCGTGCGTTATTAGTATGTATGCAAAGACTAAACTCCCAGAAAGCTATGCATAAAGAGTGTACGAATAACGTGAATAGTGTGGAAGACTCTTTCAAATATTTGTCAATCTAGATTTAAGTATTACTCTTATTAACCAGTTTGTTGTCTATAAATTCTGTTTGGTGCAAAAAATAATATGATACATCCAATTTGTAATCCAATTGTTGCTCTGTGGTCATATAAAGCATATCCTCGCGGAAGATTTGTGAAAATTCGACGATAAGTTTTGCAGTCTATCCTTTTTATTTCTTTGCATTCGAATTGCAGCTTAGGCACTGCTATTCAGCAGAGAACTGTATTTTACGAATAGCAGTCCATTAGCTTCTATTTTATGGAGACATAAAAACAATAAATTCTTATTATAAGCCATCGGTTTCTGCTCGGGCTACAATCCGGTACGATATCCTTACACCCCGTTACGCAGAGGGACAACGAAATAAAGTACACTAGATTCCAGCTTCAAGAAAATATTAAATTTTAGAGAGAAATCTGCTACTTGGCAAACGTCGATCTCAACAGAGTTGGCGGATTTTTTTGTTTGTGGATGTGGAACAATGGAGGATGTATGCTCACTTTGCTCAGTTCCAATAGGTACGTATCTAACTTTCTTTCTCTCTCAGCAGAAAACCTGGATTTGTTCAGTTTTGTATAGTTTCATCAACCGAGAAAATTTATTTTTCCCTCCCGCAAATTAAGAAGGATATAATTAACTTTACTTTCAGACTCATTCAAATATGCTATCCACAATATACTTGGTTATTCACGAGGAAGAATACAGTCGTACTATGCGTAGTCATGTGGCCTCTTTGCTTCCTACTTACGGCGACATCGCAATATTTTCTGTCTTGTTGCGAGTACGCAGTTTTACTAATCCGCAGCCACTTACGGTTTCTCTTTTAAACACATAACTTAATTATATCAGCGGAGTCCCTTTCAAGAGTACTTATAGGCTTCCATATGCGTACACTCACCTTGTTAAAAGACCTGAAAGAAGTTGGACAGTACGGTAAACACAATAACATGTTTACCAAATTCTTTATCTTCTGCTGAATTCCTTGGGGCGGCCAAAAATTTGAAGCTACGTCTCTAACAGAAGCCCACGACAAGAAGCGATATGAGCAATTATGGCTTCGGTATATAAAGAACTACAGTACTGCTAACAAAGACTTTTCACATAATTTGCTCAGAGCGAGAATATCAAGATTAAATAGCTGTTAACTAGTCTTCATAGATTGACAAATTTCTTGTTTCCCAGTCAGTTTATTTGCAGATTTATTATTTTTTATCCAGCCTACAGCTACAATTATATAACGAAAGCAAATACGACCAACTATTCGCTTATATTTGTGGATACACCTTCCAACTGCTTATGCAGTTTGGTTGCCATCGTTAGTTATTCTATGGTAAGCAACGTTACAAACCTGGCGATGGTTAGCCATCCTAAACTAATAAGCTAAAATGTTTTCATTAAGGTAAGACGAGACAATGACTTAGATTATAAGAGCTTTGTAGGCCTAAAACGATCACTAAGTCGGTCTTTTATGATATAACACATATTTGGCGTCGTCATAACATAAAAATATTGCAAATTTCAAAATTTATTTCATGATACTTGAATTAAACTTAGCTCCGCCAGCAGTGAGCAACTCAGGTGTGATTTAACACACTACACGCCGGTCTACTGGTGTTGATCGCATCCGCAAGCAAATATACGACGACGACCACGAGAGATATTACAGAAAATACTTTAGTTATTCTGCCAGGGTACCGAAATTGAAGCGCTGCATTGCGTTCCTTAATAAGCGTACCCGAATCAAAGAAAATTCACTGCAATTTATGATGAATCTTTTGCAGATATTTTATAAAGTTCGAATGACCAGACATAATCTCGCTGACGGTCTGAGTGAAAAAATGCATTCGAAGCGTCGCCAGAAAGAATATCGCTTCGCTCTACAATTCCTCGCCATTTCTGCGTTTTACACAATCACTTGGATTAGCTTTCGCGTCTACCCATTGTTCATTCCACCACAGCAACCGATATGGTTTTCTTTGCTCGCTATTTCGTCAATTGCTAACGCATCTGTCAACGCCTGGGTGTATATGTATTTCAACTCAGATATCAACAAAGCGTCTAGAAGGCTGATTGGCGGTTTGCCAAGTAGCAGCTCAATGAGCCGCCCGCTTTACTCCCCAGGAAATTCTTCGCAGCTTCGTGAGACGATTCAATAGTATTTGACAGTTGATAAATACGTTACTTATTTTGATGAAGTAAGGTTGATTGTGCATATCTGTCTACGTTTCAATACAGAAATGTTGCTTACGCAATTTTTTGTACATTCTCACCAGCCTTTGACAGGAAACGCCCGAATCAAGTGTTCATCGTAAGTTGTCGCATGAAACATTACCTTTCGAGTGAAAAACTTGCTGGCTCTGCGCAACTTGGTACATATATTCAATTAATATTAATTAATTAAACATGAAGCAAAACTTTAGAGAGAAAAATGAGCTTTTAAAGTACAATAAAAAATTTTAAAATTATTTGTTCATAAGACGAGTAGATTAATGTTACAAACGCATAAAATCTCTCTGTTAGAGTAATGCCATTCTCCACTGCGTTATCCTTACATCTTAGATTGCAAGCCAGCTGCTAATGAGATAAAGAAACGACGCTTAATTTCAACTAGTCGTGTTCTGCGCGTATTTCAGGGTAATAGGTAAATGTAACCTTAGCAAAATATAAATAACAGCAAGGCTGAGGTAAAGGCAAACGATTAGTCTTTGACACCATCACACGCTAGTGTGCTGCCTTCCTTCGAATTGTGACGGTTTACTGGCCGAACAACAACAAAGGTGTTTGGCACGAAAGCGATTGATTTCGCAGCATAGAACATTTCTTCTTGGCCTAACGGGGCGCGTGGGATTTGAAAATGTTTGTTGCTTAGTGCTAAACTTGGTGCATGTATATGAATCACATGAGTGAGAACTTGTCTGACAATAGATTAAACCGAGTAGAAAAGGCGTCCGTTTCCGCAGGGTATCAGGAGACGCTTAACCCATCTAGGAATATTTTTATAAACGATAGTTTCTTTCTGTTCCCATTTGCGACTGCTCAAGCCGGAATATGCTGCCATTGCTGCTCGTTATTTTTGCTTTGTGTAGTTCTTCTTTCGGCGCCATGCGCAACGATACGGAGGATCGACATTCAAAGTGCAACGACGTTGAATCGAACATTTACGAATTCGAAGTTGAGACGCTGACGGGAGAAAGGAAAAATTTGAGCGAATACCGCGGGAAGGTGCTGCTCATCGTCAACGTCGCCACGTTCTGCGGTCAGTACTTCAATTTTTTGCTTGATTTCAATGAATAAAATATTAAGTTCATATGCTAACAGCGGCTGACCACATGAAATGTTCCGGCACACTTGGCCACTTTGTACTAGTTGCGTTTGTCAGATCATGCACGAATGCAAAAAATTGTATAATCGCACCCTTGCTATTGCGGTAGATTGTGTTAGTGTTGATTTCTAACAGCTGGGCTCAAACTGGCGTATACCTAAGATCCGATTGGATGGCCGAAATTAGTTGGCGCACTGGTTAACAGGTTGTCCGGTATGATGCAAACTTAATAAGCGCCAAAGATCACACACTACTTGCGATCGCAAATATTTATATCAAAAATCATAGAATTAAGCAATGAGGCATTTTAACTTTGAAAATTCGATGAGGTTTCAGGCTATACTGAGCAGTACAATGATTTTAATGCCCTACTGGCGCGAAATCCTGGAGTGGAACTGCTGGCCTTTCCTTGCAATCAGTTTCATCTGCAAGAACCGGCTAGAAACGACGAACTTTTGCACGGACTGAAGTATGTCCGTCCCGGTAACAACTGGGAGCCGAGCGAAAATGTGCACATTTATGGTAAAGTGGAAGTCAACGGAGAAAACGAACACCCAATGTATCAGTTCCTCAAGGTAGCAACTTGAATATTTCTCTCGCACAATCTGCAACTGATAATTCATTAAAAAATCCCGAATTAGTTGAATTATTTTTGCATAACTTTTCCATAGTTGAAGCTTTTGCAGCACTGAATACGAAAACTGCCATTTTAACTTTCGTAACGCTTGTGCGAATATTTCAGCTATTTCTCATTTTCCATCGTTCACCTCAACTTGAGTAAAAATATTTAAATTTCAGAGCTCTTGCCCGCAGACGTCGGACAAAATTGGCAACCGAGACGTTTTATTCTGGGATCCAATCAAAGGCAGCGACGTCGTTTGGAACTTTGAAAAGTACCTCATTGACAAGCGCGGCCGCCCTCGAGTGCGCTTCTTTCCCGGCACATGGAATGGCGGCAAGCGTGTCGAGGAACACTTTGCCGAGCTGCTCAATGAACAAGCATAAGCACTAGGCCAAATCATAATCGAAATATTTGACTGTATTTTTATTACTTTATGAGCGCTTCTATTGCTTTACTGTTCTTTCATATGAATCTTAACTTTTATTGCATATATTGCCATAAAATTTTTGCCTTAGAGGACATAAGTAATACAATTTCGTCATAGGAAAAGCGAGAACTGAAGTACTGTATAAAATGTGCTCAATAAATCTTTGTTCATAGCCTTCGCATAAGACAACAGCACAGATGCAGGAAGAGTAACCATGTAGTAATAATAATAATAGAGTGACAAATCTACGCTTGGGTTCAAAATTACAGACGGTGCTTTGAAAATTTATTAGACACTAAACTAACTGTTTGAACATGATAAGATGTTACTGATTCGGCATTTAACAGATTGTTGGCGCTTCAACGTCTTGTGTCAGCATAAGTGTTTATGCAAAACACGAGTTGCGATAAGATCTGATTGTAAACTGATGACGAAACTTGAACTAATCTGGCATTGCTTTCAAGCATGATACAACAAGGTTAACTTACTTGTAAAATACTGCAGTAATTCTCAAGCAGAAGGTCAAGCAGGACAGATAACTTTTTTGCGAGTAAGGTCTTTCAATGGTATAAAAAGTCCATCTTTTCCTACTATTACCAAATGAGAGCTACATAATTAGACACTAGACCCAAATCAAATCAAATTGGTGATATATTCTCTGTGCATGGCATACCAATTTTTTACTCGAGGTGATCCAAATAGCAAAGACACAAGCAAAAACAGAAGTTGAGGAATGAAATTGATCAAAAGGAGGAAAGGAATAACAATAGCAAAGCGCTGTTCTTTCTGTTATTACCTGCAAACCGTTGCTCGCTACTGCCCTGTTAGTATTATCATCCAAATCGGCGCTTATGTCATTCGACATTACCGCTAGCTAATTGCCCTTTTAGATAAAGCAATAAGAAACTGACTCCGCTTCCCACATCCAAAGAAAAATACAATCCTCTTTTTATCAGCTGACATATAGTGCATTGCTATATTCATAAGGTCACATGGATGCACTCATTAAAGAATTAAAAAGGCGCCGTAATGTCCTTCGCTGTTCTTCGTACTGTGGCAACGAAGTATGTCGAGACTTTATGTTGAAATTTATGTTGAAGTTAAATTTTGAGTTGGAAAATTGCAAATGCACACATTGTCAGATGAAGCATTCAGAGTTGATTTGCAGAATTTCTACCTCTCACTCGTATATAAATGTGGATCTTTAGGTATCGACCGCAACTCAGACCGTCGGAGTTTGGGGTATAGAACATTTTTCCCTCCGCGTGGCTAACTTTTCCGGCTAAGTATAGAATAAAAATGCATTATGCGCCTGTTTGGGTCATGCTGCGGCCTTAGATCCCGGTTTGCACTCGAGCTTCGACCAGTGTCCACAATTGCCTCCCCATAATTACCTAATGTTATGGGAAATGCGCAAAATGCTTAACCTAGAAGCCTTTTCCATAATAAAAGCGTTAGGGTGTATCTGAATAGTGAGAGTAAATAATCTTCCCGCCTTCTAAATGAAAACATGTTGTCCTGTTGTTGACAGAGTCACATGAGCCGCTCAACACTTGGACTAAAACTGGTTTCGACTTGACTCTATAAGTAGCGTCGCATTCCCATTGTTTGTCCCATTGTCTGTCGAAAAAGCTCTCACACTATTTTTGAAATCACTTTGAGACGATTATCGTTCGATCTGTAAGCTTTCCATATTGTACAAGGGGTATCGTAAATGAAAGTACTGTCACTTTATAGACGATAATGCTTCGACAATTTGTGCTGGCTGCTCTGCTCGCTAGCGCATGTGGGGCGAAAACGGCAAAAGACACGATGTCAGATGATGAGGAAAAGCGCTTTAGTAAATGCCAACCAACTGATAAAACAATATTCGACTTTAAAGTAGAGACACTGACGGGTGAAGTTAGAAATCTGACCGAATTCCGCGGAAAAGTACTGCTCATCGTCAACGTGGCCACTTATTGCGGTAAGTATTTGGCAATAAAAGCATAGCTTAGTGCGCCAAATAGATGCAGTCGATACGCCATTATCTCTTCTAAAATAATCTGCAAATTGCTCAATTTAGCAACGATGCATGTGAACGGTATTTTAAGCGATGCGGTTTTTATGAATCGACCTAAGTGCATGTACCAAGTATTGAAACAAATAATAATATGATCCGGTAATGAATCAAATCTAATTGATTTAAAAGGAATAAGACAAGCAATGCCACCGATTTTGTAAACTTATTCCATACCATTTTGCACTTTACTAAGAAGATTTTCCTAGTCAAGTCTATATGGAGAATGTCCTCATTGATTTGAAAAGTATCCTTATCAAAATGGTAAAGGTGTATAATCGAGGTTCGGCTATTCGATTTTCTCTTTTTAAAAATTTTACGATACTTTGCTCGTGTACAATTACAGTACATATATTTTTAAAAGCAGCGTACAGTGAAGTATTCTTAGCACGTATTTTTGAGATTAAAGTTGTGCTCTTTTTATACATTTGTCCCATACTCTAACCTGCGCCTATGTCAGAGCAGAACAATGAATTGTCCATGTCAGCCTATCCAAGTCCTACTTTCGCCATTTATTTACGAATTGCAATGATGATCAATAAATCGCGACCGAAATCGCAGCTTATCTGGCGGGCATTAAAAATAAAGCCATCGGTAATCATCGATACAGATTAGCATAGTAATAAAAAGTTACTTTATGTCGTCTAAGTCTTATCTGATGAGCGGTGGAAAAGTAACAAACTACGAGCAACGATCACTCAACTTTTGTTGTAGATTAGTTTAAATTTGGCCCGTTCCGTTGCGCGAACTCACAAAACTGGAATAAACAAGTTTGCACAGGAGCAAATAACTGTTCGGCCAATTCCCATTGGTGATGTTTGCCTTCCGTAAACTTTAACCTTTTTCATATAACTTTTTATGTAACGAGTTTTCTTGTATAAATGATAAAACGTCACAGTTGCCTTAATGTATTAGAAATAAACTAGTTGGTTCCCTGGAACTTACACCCCACCAATTGTCTAAATACAGTAAACTATTTTTACACCCCACTGTGTTGAATTGGTAACGCACAATTTGTGAACACAGTGGGGTGTAATAATAATTTACTGTATTTAGACAATTGGTGGGGTGTAAGTTCCGGCCACGAAACAAGTTGATTGGAGGATCTATGTAGGGAGGTGTAATTACTCGTAAAGGTTGCTAAAAGTCGGCGGGGATTCATCCAGCCAGAATCGAAAAGCTGATGGCTCCTTAATTTAGTCTCCCAACAGATATTAAAAATCTCAAAATCGAATTCAAAACATTGAATTATTTCTTCAGCAGCACTGTTATTTTGCAATCTTCTGACAATCCCTGGCCGTCCTTACTTCAACTAATCAATATGTTCTATCAAAGAACTTTGATCGCTTATAACTTAATATGCTTGTGTTCTTGTAGCGAAAAAGATGTTTTCTGTTGTGAGCATTATCATTTAGGCTATACGGAGCAGTACAATCACTTTAATCAGCTTATGGAGCGGAACGACGGCGTGCAGCTATTGGCATTTCCATGCAATCAGTTCCACTTGCAAGAACCTGGGCTCAACGACGAGATTCTGAACGGTCTGAAATATGTGCGGCCCGGTAAAAATTGGGAACCTAGTAAAAATGTGCACATCTATGGTAAACTGGAAGTCAACGGAGAAAATGAGCACCCAATGTACAAGTTTCTGAAGGCAAGTGCACTGTCTTTGCTTTAATAACTTGGTCTTAAAGGGAAGCCAGATGACGTAACATATGGCTGAAAATATATGCAATAGGCAATGGGATCATTTTAAATTCATGAGCATAACAATTTTGCGCACTTCTCATCATCACAACTGGGCAAAAAGTGTGATCGGTGCGCAGAAAAAAGGCGTCCATTGCATTGCGAACATTGTTCTTAGAAGCATTAGCGCACGCATAAGCGTGAAGAAATTAAAAATTACTTGACGTGAAAAGAATCTTTTAGAGCACGTGTCCACCAACTTCGGAGAAGATCGGCGAACGACACAAGCTAATGTACGATCCTATTAAAACGACTGACATTGTGTGGAACTTTGAAAAGTTCCTAATCGATCGGCATGGTCGACCTCGAGTCCGATTCTTCCCCGGCACGTGGAAGGGTGGAAAGCGAGTTGAGAAACATTTCAAGCCGCTGCTTGAAGAAACGGCCGATTAAAACTGAAGATAATGATTTATTTAGTGCTTTGGTTGTGGGAATTAACTTTAGTGCGGTGACAATTTATTCAAGTTTACAAGCAGCGCAGAAAAGCGCGACCAGAGAACGGATAATAATATCTGTATCAGATGTTAATCATTTCTGTTCAAAATGTCAGTTTTAGTCAGACCTGATAATACTTTTGATGTAAGATTTACACCGATCGGTGTGAGCGCTGACTTCAAAGAAAAATGGATCAGGGTACCGCTTGACCGCTAACTATGCAATTATAAGCACGCTTATACAAATTTGATAAATTGTCACACAGCAACATCGGTTCTTAATTCGGATACTAAATTGTACCGATCGCCGTACGTATGAGCTTCTTGCTTTGTTTTGATAATTTGTACATATGCTTATTGCTCTTTGCTGACTGTCGCGAATTACAAGTACTCGCGAAAAGGGGAAGAATAAGTGCTAAATCTCACCTTCTCTCTGTACATTGAATAAAACGTCAAAGAAATGCAGCAAGAGTAATACAAGCTATAAGTACAGGGTGGTCCACGAAGGAGTCCCGATTTCGTTCATTTATAAAATGCGCAGTTTATAAGGAAATTTAAGAACATTGTAGAAATATATTATATTTTTTAGTGGCCTAATTTCGTTTAATTTTAATCAGCCATTCACAAGTTATAAAGATCTACTTGATCGTCACCATTTCAGGGGATTCCAAAAGGCAGTAAACAAGTTTGATTTCGTATAGCTCCATGAAAACGCAACTAATTTGAATGTGGATTATTGCGTCTGATAGGGCAATTTATAACTTGGATATTCTTTCTTTAATCTTCAAAGCTGATTCATTTTTCGTCCTTTAATGCCAATTTAAAAGAATGTGAGATTTTGCGCATATGCTAATAGGCATGTTCCCTATGCCGTAACCGCCCCGATGGAATGGCTGCTAAAAAATGATGGCGTTCACGTAGATCTGTATAACTTGTAAATGGCTGATTAGAATTCATTGAAATTTGGTCACTAAAAAATAAATAGTATGTCTACAATGCCTCCAAGTTTCGTAAAATTTTATTAGAAATCACGCATTCATTAAAAAAGAAATGCGGGCACCTTTGTGCGCTGCCCTTAACATAACGGTAAACGGTCTTGCTTGCTCACCAATCGCATATCTTTCCGTCGCAAACTCTTCCTTCAAAAATACATAAGTATAGCTGCTTTTTCTGAATGTCCGTTCATTATAATTGCTGTTGCGTGCATAGCTATGTTATCTTTATGACGCATACGTTTGCTTGTGCAATGTTAGTATATGGCTTAGTGTAAGTAAATGAATTAGTTTTTAGATTAGTTACATTTGTCAGTATATAGTACATTAGTTCATCAGGAATTTATTTGTTATTTGGCACAAAAAACATGTTGGGTCTATTAAGATCACTAAATTTTACGCGGACCGACCACGTTGGTCAAAACGAACAAACAAACAATCCAAGGTTGATAGCAAAAAGTTGACACCAACAAAAACATCAACTCTATACTCAAGATATGATGATGATGAGTTTCAAGAAATCGGGTTTTGAACTCTCACAATCAAGTAAATAGCGCTCTTCAACTGTTAATTTAGGTTAAAATGCAAAGTCAATAATAGAATCTTAATGCGGTGAGTGGCGAGAGGAGTTGATCCACAACGATGAAGCTAATTAGGTGAACGAATCAGATATTGAGACACTAGATTATAACTTCATCGCATCCCAATAAAACTTCGACTATAAATTTAGACTGAGAATATCTTTCAGATCAGTTGAGTACTATCAAGCGTAAGACTCGTCATTGTCATAGGAGTAAGCATTGTAGCAAACACAAATATTACGCTCTTCTCAGAGGAAATCGACGGCGTCGCAAGAAAAACAGTCGACAGCAAGCACTTAGAGAAGTCGAGACGATTTTTACGTCAAGAGACCGATCGTATAATTTAGTTGTTCTTTATGAAAAGTGATGCGAAACTGTTTGTCATTTAATCACATAACCAATCCGCTATGAATGAAGATATCGCCGACGATATTCTTTTGTTCGGTCGTCAATGGCAGCAAAGGTTCACGAACAGGTCCTCCGTAAAAGCCTGAAAGAAACATTATTAATGGGAGACAACTTTAACGCTATGGGCGAATGAATACAACAGGCGTTGACTGAATTATGAGCAAAAAACTTGTACACTCACAATTTCTTCATCTGTAACAATAAAACCGTTTCCCCTGAGGGTTTTCTCAATGGTATCCGTGCTAAAGATACCCTGAAGTTGGGGTTCTACAGTATTCTCTTATACCTTTGTTACCGACTGACAAGATTTGACGATATCTTCTAAACTCAAACTGACTCACCTCGTTTGTCAAGCATAAACTTGAGCGCGGGAACGCCGAATCGACGGGTGACGGCGGCGTTGGAATCGATAATTTTCCCCTGGAGCAGTTTTGCCACTTCCGATGAGGGATCTCTCTTGAACTCATCATAGAGCGTCACCACTTCGTTGCCGAGAACATTCGCCAATGCGTTCACACCGCCAACGCAGCCTTAAATAAGCAGTTTGCTTACAAAGTATGTAACGCAGTCCGCGCAGCAACAACATTCATCCCATATGACATCTGTATTGTGTACCCCTGCATCACAAGTTGATGAATATGGTCTCTGATTTGAAAGTAGAGTGAAAATTACCTGCATGCAGCGCAGGCAGCAAAAAGCCGGCAGACCCAGCCAACACTTGAAATTCGTCATCCCTTGTTGCGTGAACAATTTTAGTCAGCTTGACAATCTGTAAATCAAAATTCATGAAGCGACGATTCAATAGAAATGATAAAGATCTCAATTGATTCATAACAGTACATCACAATGATTAATCCTAATAAAAGGCGATACAGATAAACAGATTACTGTTATCAAGAGCCTAATGTGCCTTAGATGATTTTGTATGAATTTATAAAATTGTATTTACCGTATTTCTTCCAATAGACGCCCAGGGCGTCTATTTTTTCAATCAAGGCTTGAGGGGGGCGTCTATTGGAGGGGGCGTCTATTAGAGGGAGGGCGTCTATTATTTCAACCGGTTTTTAAACTTGGCGTTAGTTGGAGAGAAGGCATCTTTTTCTTGCAATTGCTACTTCAGGATAGAATATAATTCATAAATAAAAGGATTGTGCGATATCACTAGTAGAATTTGAATGGGAGTTCAGTACTGACCTACACTGCATAGCATTGATTACTTTAATTGTCCTAGAGAGGGACGATAACTTGGGGGGGGGCGTCTATTGGAGGGTGGGCGTCTATTTTTTCAATCAAGGCTTGAGGGGGGCGTCTATTGGAGGGAGGGCGTCTATTGGAAGAAATACGGTATTCAAAAAACTTGGATTCAAGAATATTGCTGCCTAAGGTCCTGAGTTATTCATAAAATCAGAAATTTTAAATAATCCTATTTGCATGCATGTACCGCATATGACCATATACAGCCTACTGGCGGCTTTAGTTTTTTTGTAATGCTTTGAGAGAAAAGTGTGTTTGAAGTAAAGCTCTATTCAATCATATGCGGTATGCAAATTTTTGGATTTATGAATGTACGACTAATATATGACATTCCGGTTGTTTCGTCCTTCAACTTGGGTGTTTGTGTACAAGATGACAGACAGTACTCAATAAATACAGTTAAAACTCACGTCACCGCCACTATCTTTCAATCCGACGATATTTGGATGAGAAGCAAGAGCGATGACAACTTCGGCTGACAAATCAATGCCGGTGTTGGCAGGCACGCTGTAGAGTATAACTGGCACCTTGCTGTGATCAGCTACCTGAAAAGACAACAATGAAGCCATTGACCCTAACTAGCTGAGACCCAAGTACCAATTTCACTGCATTAATATATATTAAAAATTTAAAATGTGATGAATTTTTTTGAAAAACCCGTTAATTACATTTCTGCATTTTCATTAATCGTTCACAATACATGTAACGACAGTAGATTTTTTTCTCTTCTTCAGCGTTTGTACCGCTTTTCGCAGTGTCCGCTTAGCGGTTGTCCCGCAGAGCGGCGGGGTCCGCTCCTCTGGCCCGTTGTCGCGATGCGACTTTGGGCCATGGTTGATGCGACTGGTGAGAATCGGCCGGCCTGTCGCGAGGGCCTGTCGCCGGTATATTCGCAGCTTAGCTGCTACCAATTCCCCGACCCGCAGAGGGATGAGCACCTTGGTTGGGTGATGGGCCGCCCTCAGCGGGAATTGAACCCGCGTCCTAGAGACTGATGAGTGAATGAAGATTTAGACCACTACACCATCGGCCAAGACAGTACAGAATTTTGTGATTAAAAGTGCAGAAATGTAATTACATTTCTGCATCTTACATTTACATTAATTTAATGAAATTGGCCTTAAAAGTACCTTGCGGTAATGAGCCTCCAATGCCTGTGGTGTCATGGCATTTTTGTAGAAACACGGTGTAATGATCAGCACCGCGTCTACACCAATACCAGCGAATTCATTGCAGAGTTTGATTGTTTCAGAAGTGCCTATAATGCAAAATTTTAATAGTTAACATTTAAAAGATAATAGTATTTTGATTCATGATTGTTAAACAAGCTAATTGTTAAGCGGGGGAAAGAAAGAGGTAAAAATTTATAGATGCATATGAATACCATTGTTTTGGAGTAAATAACGTGCGAATGTCCACTATTTTAACTAATTTTACGCCTCAAAAAGATGATACGTCCAAACGAGGTTGATGGCAGAATTTTTCTGTTCTGCAATTAAATTGAAATGGTTTAATACGATAACTGGTATGGAAGAATGACCGAAAAGGCCAAAATATTATTAAATTTCTCTCCAAAACGCAATGCATTAGACACTGCTTCAGCAGCTGTGAATATCATGTTAACTGCACAATAGGCCAGTAGCATAATTGTGTCCTAAGTTGTTCATTAGTTAAAAAATAATTAAACCCACTGCGAAGCATAGCGGTGAGTATCGCTAATAATAACTTTACTTTAGTAAAAGTTTATGTTATCGATCAAGTGAAAAAACAAAGCAAGAAACGCAATTACTTTCGCAGCCGGCTCCAGCAATGACCAACTTCGATGTGAGGTGACGACATCGAGAAACGAGCAGGATCTTTTCTTCCTCTGTCAAGTTTGGGAACTCCCCGTTCGATCCCAACACGACATATCCTGAATCAAGAAATCATTGAAAATCTACAATCCATGACAATGGGCCGGTCCCATAACCGTTTTCTAAGTCATTCTTAAATTATGCATTATTTTAGCCCATTATGAAGCATAGCGCTGAGTATCGCTATGAATTGCTTAACTTTAGGAAACGATTATGGAACCGGCCCAATATTTGACCTAAATATCAAAGTGGGCGGAGTTTTGAAACCCCACTCACTCCGCTCAAAGCCAAAAATTATGCAAGCATAGAAATACATTCACATTTAAGATAGGAAATATGCCTTTTTGCTTGAAAATTTTGAACCTTTACCCCTTTAAATCCCAAAACATTTATTGGAACAGACTAACGGATTCATCTAAAATAAATGGAATATACCTCGAAATCCCATGGTCTCCCACTGCGCAAAGTTTTCCTCCAATTTTTCGAGCGCCAACGATTTGTCAGCATCATCATGAAAAGGAGTCACAATCGGTGGGTAAATGCCAGAAATATCGAGCTTCATTTCTTTCAGCGAATCTAAAGTACAATTGTGAGCGAAAAAATGAATCAGGGCCACAGAAGTATTGATAGGTTAAATTAGCGATTTAGATTGATCATTCACTTGATTGGTATTCACTCAGTAGAGGATGCGAGCCCGAAGCGCTCATGCAGATATATGGTGTTAAGATGTTGGTTGCAAGATTAGCGTATCGTGCTATTGAGCTATTACACTGATCCAGAAACTTTACGCCACTAGAGATTTAATCTTCAATCATGGATAGGAAAGAACGCATTGGCCATCCTAGCGGAGGTAATCGCCGAGTCAATACATAGGCCTGATGTACTTCAATATTCCAGATAATTCATATATCTCATACCAGCAGGCATTTTGATAGAATTTTTTGAGGAATGACGTCATATACCTTCCTCAATTCTACTCCCTCTAAGCGAGAAGTGTGATCTGGAGTAGTCAGTATAAATTAGTAATCAAAGTAAGAATGCAAAACATCCCGTACTGAAGTCCATAATAAAACTAATGCTACAGCATAAGCATGCTTTTAACTTAAATGTGCGATATGAAATCTGATTTAGTGACAGGTAGGCAATACAGGGGACTTCAAAATGCGCACATATTAGAATATGAATGCAATTTGCGTTTCCATTGCAAAAGCAAGAGTTAACTTCCATGCAAGAGAAGATGAAGACGCTCTCGTACACAACTACCAAACGGCGTCAACACAAACTGTCGCAGATAGAAGAGCACCAAAACGTAATAGTCCGATAGCATGCCAACTCCATTACCTATGTTTAGCATGGTCGCAGACGACGACGATCATTCGACGACTGTGAGAAAGCTATTCTATCCTTCACACTGAAACGCAGCATGCGCGCAAATTGTCAAGCATGGGGTAAAAATCAATATCTTGCACGGCCCGCACGAATTACCCTTTATATTACTTCAAAGGGCTCTGCGATTTATTGATTTTTTCGCCCCAATCTTTATTTAATCGGGCTAAAGGGCGACCGGTACGCGAAGGCTACCGTGATCAGAGGCGCGTGATTTGAACTGCGTTACGTAAGAATTTTAGGCCATAACAATGCCGTACGGTGCTATTTGAATACAAACATTGTAATCAGGCGAGAATCGCTTTAGGACCTCTCTCGTACCGGTCGCCCTTTAGCCCGATTAATCTTTATTTCTGCGCACCCCTCGTTTCCGTGTCAACGATAGCATACGCATCGGCTCAAGAATTAAATCGCCTACAAGCCAGTGAAGCATATGAATCCACTTCAAAGACGCGCCTGTTGAAGCGGAATACACTTTTGAAACAGATTTGTTTTCTTTATACGTAATTTTGGCGCCTTTAATTGGTAGCGGGTGGCGGCAGCGAGAGAAAGTGAGCAGGGCTATCTTCATGAATACCTCAATGACACAACATCCCGAAGTCGACGACTAACACGATAAGTGACTAACACCAGGACGGCAATTTTACCATTCCATGCAAAAAATAGAGAATCGACGACGTGCGCAGCCACTCGTTGCTTAACCGCTCCTATGTTTTGCATTGGCGGTTACGGTCTCGGACTCTCAAGGTCTCGCGGGGAAGGTAAATTGGCGTACTGGTGTTAGGCGCTTGTACTAACAGTCCTTGCTGCGCACTAGCGATAAGTGCATACGCGCCGCCGTTCATTTAGTGACAACAGTTACTGGCGACCTAGCCCGCAATCAATGAGTAACTATGATATAGGCATGCCGAATTTCAGATTATTAGTCAAGCCACTGAGGTACGAGTGCGTTCAAAACAAAACGATTTTGATACAATAATCATAAGTCCTCGCGCTTTATTAGTTAATTGCTAATAATATATTAATCCAACATAAAGGCAACCCTTTTCCTCTCTCTCTCACAAAGCAGGGTCGATAACGGTTTATGAGCCGATCGCAGGATGGTTGATGTAAACGCGTCGTAAAACGGTTGACAACAACAAACACTGCCCTATTCAGTAAGCAGTTAGACGGCTGTGGCAGTGTCACCAAACGTCCGCTAGCCATAGGCTCGCGTCAGCCAGCCATAAAACAGCGGGAATATCAATAAACAGCGATACCGACTAATCTGATAGATTACAAAGCAATGCGCCACGCACGCTTCAATAGCGGCGGCGGTCGCGCGCAGATGCGGAGATTTTTATCAAATGCGAACCGGACGGAAAGAATTAAGAAAATTGTCTCGGCTCGATCACAATAATATTCTCACATCTTCGCGCAGTTCAAAACGTTTCGCCCCCGCCTGGGCACGATTTATGAAGGGTTCTGGCTTCCCAAGAAGAATCTCCAGCATTGGTACGAATCATCTATGAAGGCGCGAGCACGACCAACGAGTATCATTCCGCAATTGGTCACCGTTCCGCGAAGCGGCGCAGTTAATTAGGATGGAAATGACGTCAGCCCTCATTCGCCAACCACGGCCAATCAACCAAACTACTATGTAGCGTTGGATAAGACGGTATTTCCCCCTCCCTCCCCTCAAGAAGTTCAGTGCTGTCAAGGGCGTAAGTTAATTTGTTTGTCGGGGACAGCTAAACAAGCAAATTTTAGTCCTGTTGATCATCGGATAGGGCACATCGGAAACAGATCTTATCTCAACTCTATTGTTTGCCACTCGCTAAGCCACTCCACCTGAACAGAAAAAGGTCCATTCTAATGTTAAGTAATGAAGAGAGGCAGCGTCTGATAAAATAGGATGCGTAATAAACGCGTTAAGCTATCATATCATGGCAACGCTCATCCTTAGGGAGGTGGTCGATTTCAGTCCACCGCAAATTGGCACTGCGACACAAATGGCACTTAAGACCGCGTTAGAGTCGATGTGCGACGTCGCAACGTCCGAAATCTACAGTGCAATTACCAAGAATTAATCAACGTCCGTTTCGTGATTCTTGGTAATTGTACTATAGATTTCGGACGTTGCGACGTCGCACATCGACTCTAACGCGACCTTTAAGCGACCAATTCCCGATTTAAAATTTAACCACTCGATGTACAGCTATTTGAATTTTACGTCCAAATACTCTTAATATAGGTGCCGTATTAATTAATGAACATTTAAAAATTTATCAATCAATTCCACACCGACAAGTTGTAATCAAAGGAAATCTTCCAGCGGGAAGATCGGATTGGTGTATGAGAAATAGCAATCATTCCGTTCGTCCATGATCGTGAATTGTACAATTTCACATAGTGGCAATAGAAATCTTTACTGGTATGTTTCAACAAACCGAACATTGCACAGCAATAAGCGACACACCACGGCGCACAACAAAGCGAAAGAAGAAGCGAACAATAAGAAAAAGAGAGCAAAAATGCAGCAATGCACCCAGAAAATGTCCAGTAAACGCCTTCCACCCACAAACTCAAATTATGTCACCCACATCCATTGCAGAAGTACAACACTTGGATACTTGAGTTCACGCATGAATCAAAAATAACAAACAGTAGAAACTTTGTTAAGAAAGTGTCAATGGAACAATGCACAATGAAAGTAACTGACAAGAACAGCTGTACACTGACTGCTTTATACGAATGATCCCCTCTCGTGACTTCTCTCTCAATTGGATTTTCTTTCAATGTTTTATTTTTCAACAATCCTGCTGTTTGAATTCAAAGAGCCACAACAACAATCATTTGCCGTCCATCGCAAAATGCTATTCTTACAATCACGCAGGAAAAGGTAGTACTGGTGATGTCACGTTTTAGTCGGTAAGCCTCTTTGGCCAAAGATAAGACAATAAGACGCGCTATTACGGCGAAAATCCAAAACAATGGTATCCAGAAATAATAATAATATCCAGAAACAAAAACAGACCAACGTGATGGTTCATATAGTCACAAATCATTCGCTTGGAAGAATGGCTACTGGTACACATCACAAAATGGGATCATAGCTACTCGATTATATCGATTGAAGTATAGTCAATACGCAATTGCGTATTCGCGACTGAAGAGACCTCACATAAAAAATGATATGGCATTAAATAAAGTAGAAGACAGGAAGGAGCTCTCAACAGCGAATCTCTCGAATTTCTCACTACTTCCAACAAATTTCCGAACCATTCCATTTACTTTAACAACAAGTTCTAATAAACAGCTGAAGATGCGACGAAAAGTGACTAAAAACACCAACTATGCCATAAAGAAAGGAACAATAACGCCATCTACATTGTAACATGATTGGAGGGAACCATTCATAAGTAGGCTGCTGTTCTACTTGAGAAGAGAATTGACGACGGCGTTGGCGTTCAGATTCTTGAGGTCCTTGTACGTCTGTCCCGTGCCGACAAACACAATTGGCTGTCCGGTAATGTACGTCATCGAGATGGCCGCGCCCACCTGAAATTCAGGCGTTAGGTTCATTGAGTGCCAATTTATAATTCATTCAGTGACATTTGGCGTGCATGCGAGGGGGAGAGTTAAGTATCCAACATTTAAACTGCGGACTTTACTTTATCACTAAATATTTTTATATCATTTGTTGGGGTGTTAAAACCCCAGAGAGTCCCACCGCGGGGAGGTAGTACCATATCCATTCCCTTGCATGTTATGTGTTGCTTATGGTACGCTCGCATTTGCGCGGTGGTGATGTGATGCTTATGCTGTGCCCCGCTGTCTTGATCTACCTATTAGTGTATGCCCACGTGGCCGAGAGAATAAACAGAAGATCTGTTGGGAAGCCAACACCTCTAGAACACAACATCATTATTTGAAGTTAAGCATCTTCTTCATTTTTTAATTGGTACGTAAGCGGAACGCATGTCGTAGCTGACCAAGAGAGGCTCTGGAAGGCGTCAGAGTCTATGACAAGACATTGCTTGTTTGCCAAGAATCATAATCGATCCTCCATTTCTACGCACAATAAATATAAGAATGAGCTATGAAGTTCTGGAGTGAATAAGTCATCTTCCTTTTCGTTCCCACTAATGAAAAAATTACGTCTGTAAATACCCTTTCAAAATCAAACAGGACACTTTCCCATTCAAAGACGACATTCTTCATATTCATTTGACTTGAACAACGCCCTCTTTGATTAGGAAAGTGTCCTTAATAAAACTGAAAGTGATGCATAACACAAGAAACTAAAAAAGAAAGAACAGCGCGGTAATGAAGCATTTTGCCGCAATAAGCAACTGTTATCTTATTATCATTACCTTATCGTCGATGGTGTCGAACTTGGTGAGAACAATGCCGTCGATGAGACGCGCCTTGGAGCCGGGAGTGGCGTTGTCGGCGAGGGCCTGGTTGAACTTGACGAGCTGATCGACGGCCTCGTTGCCCACCAGCGCCTCACCCACGAACAGAATCAAATCCGGCTCGTTCACAACGATCAACTGCAATAACTCATTTATTACATTTATTCTGTTACGAGCTACATACGCTAGATAATACCTGCGACCAAGGGATACTGCAAATCTTGTGGTTAAAAAACTGGTCTCACCCATTTCCACCAAAAGCACAAAATAAAACAATTACCGCTAAATTTTGTTTTTTATACAAGATACTGTAGAGGTAGAAATTATTCGGTGGTATTAAATTTCGGTGATTTCGGTGGTTCGGACGACCACCGAAATTAAGTACCACCGAATATTTCTAACCCTACAGTAATTAGAAAATTCGTTTGCATTTATTCTTTGCACCGTCAGAGCGCGTCACAATTTTTTGTTCTATTACACTCATTTTTGCGTGATAACTGTTCACTGCTATTTTTATAGGTGATCAAATTAATCTTTAGAGCATCATGCGTTTGAATAATTCAACAACTTTTAAAGAAGCACCATCTTTCCTAATTAAGAATTGTACCATTCACACCTGGCCTGGGTTAAAAAGCACTAGAACTTCAGTAACCAACATTTTCACCAAAATTATACCATAGTTAGAAGTGAGTGCATTTATAACTTCATTAGTAACTTCATTTTAAGCATAACACCAAACCGTCGTTATATTACAGTGGAATTCGTTTATAGCGGTTTCTGCGAGACCGGCACTTTTTGACCGGTATAAGCGAAAAGCCGGTATAACCGAAACCGCTATAAGCGAATTCCACTGTACCTAAATTTTCTCAAAAGTACAAAACAGTGTGGTGCGAATATTCAAGGTTCTCAATAAAGAGACTGATTAAAATACCTTGGAAAGGGCGCGCATCAACGGCTCGTTGTCTTGCATGCGTCCAGCGGTATCCACGAGAACGACATCGATTTGACGTTCGGCCGCTGAAAACGACTCGATTCATCGCTTATCCAAAAAAGACCCTCATCATTCGGAGCGAGTTCCAAAGCTATTTACACAACCACCATGACAGAGAATATTACTGCCTCAAACGCGTGAATTTGAAAGTTGAAAATTTGAACGCGCTACAATCATTAGCTTAACTTGGCGTCACTGAGTCAAACAGAATATAAATCTCAAAAATTTAATTACAGGGTGGCCCAAAAAAACCATCCCTCGATCATAACTGGCTTCTAACTTGACCTGCCGGGCTGAATTTATAACTGAAGATGCACCGAGTAATGAGTTATTAGTGAGCCAGTAACTCATCACTAAGTGTATCTCCAGTTAAAAGTTCAGGCCGGCAGGTCAAGTTAGAAGCGAGTTATGATCGAGGGATGGTTTTTTTGGGCCACCCTGTAGCAAAACTGAGAGATAAGCTACAGTACCAATAGCGACGGCCTGCGCTGCGAGACCAGCAGGGTCCTTGCCATAGCCTTGCTCGTACAGTTGAACGCTGTTGGGATGAAGAGCGTTGAGATGTTTAGTATGGGTGCGTAGCTGTTCAACGGCGCCCGCGCGGAAAGTGTCACCGGCGGCGATCAGCACCCTATGGCCGTTCTCGTTCAGCCAGAATGTTATCTGTAACGCGCGATGATGCAATATTCTACGTTTTATAGTCACTGCCGTTTAATTTCGTTAATTAACCATACGAAATGAAACGGCTACGGATACAAATATACTTGCTTGACTTTTCATTTAAAGCAAAGAGTATAACTGCTACTTAGAAGGCGAACTCGGGCGAAATACAAGAACAAACGAGCTCGAGAGAAGTGCGTAAAATTGTTAGTGGGAGCCAGCGGAAAGACAGTATCGATAGAGCGATTGAGCTACATGTAAAATTCATATCAGTTCTTCAAAATTGGGAAATTATCCTCCCTCCAACCAACCACAGCTTAGTCCCTGCCCTAACCCGATTACAGGCCTGATCACACTATAAAAATAAATTCAAAACATGCGAAAGCAAAAGATGAGGAGCAATCAGGCCGAGGCGCAGAGACGCACTTAAAAAACAAACACATCAGAATTAGTTTATAGTAGCACTTTGCTTACACCGATAATTTTGGCCGGTCCCCCAAATACTGGTACAGTGGAATTCACTTATAACGGTTTCGGTTATACCGGTATTTCACTTATACCAGTAATTTTTGTCGGTCCCAAAGTGCATCTCCCCATACAAATAATTTCGCTTATACGGTATTTCGCTTATACCGGTAATTTTGATCGGTCCCTCAAATACCGGTATAAGTGAATTCCACTGTATAAACGAAATTCACTGCATTACAATCAAAAGTGGGATCGAAGCGAGTAGGCAAAACTGCCGACCTTGGCCAAATTAGTGGACTTGCCGACGCCGTTGACGCCGCAGAAGACGATGACGTAGGGGCGCTGCTGATTCTTGGCCTCGAGGACGTCTCTGAGGATGTCGACGCGACGCTTCGGGGAGAGCAACTGCACCAACGCCTCGCGCAGAGACTCCTTCACCGTGCTCGCCACTCGACTGAATGTCCCAATCACCTTTCCTTCCAATTTGCTCTTAACCGAGTCGCACAGCTTCTCCGCGATCTCCGACGCCACGTTTTTGCCTGAAACCACTCTTTCATACTTTATTTGGTTTGATATACAGTGATTTTCGTTTATAGCGGTTTTTGCGGGACCGGCACTTTTTAACCGGTATAAGCAAAATACCGGTATAACGAACTTTTTTGTATGGGAAGACACGCTTTGGGACCAGCTAAACTTGACCGGTATAAGCGAAAAACCGTTATAAACGAAACCGCTATAAGCGAATTCTACTGTATCTGCGCATCGTACTGTGGCCATTAAATTGCTTTCAATGATGTCAACAGTCAATAGTCAATATTTTTAGATCAGTAACAAGAGATCAAGCGAGGCACCGTAATTGGCTACGATGAGCTCGCTTTTCGGTGCGAAAATACCGTTTTTCACTAATAATTATTGTCGTCTCTTGGTTTTTACGTGCGTAAATTGGTATAAGGAAGCGTTATCGACTTTCGAAGCAGATTGCCATATTCAATCTAAGATTTCTTACAACTGATTGGCAAACTCTGACTAAATATATTGGCGCAGTTTTGCAGTCCTCGCTGATTCAGGTCAAAGAACAGAAAGGAAGCGGAAAGACTAACCAATGAGATGTTCGCGCATTTTGTCGAGGGCCGGTTCGATATCCTCCATCGATAGTTTCTTGTTGCTCACTAGCGATTTGAAAGCGGAAAACCATCCGCCACCGCTTTGCGCCTTTGGTGCGCTAAAAGAAATCGTCTCGGTATTCTGCAGCAAGTAGTATCTGACGTTCAAGTTATTGCCCCCATTTTAAGCATGCAAAAAACTTTGTTCACATCGATCCAGCAGGAAGGAAACTAGGGCGCTAATTCTTTCCCGACTACCTATGCAGTACACGGATTTGTAGAGAAAATGAAATAAATCGGAACCTATCGTTCTCGTCCTCCGATTCGTCATCCCCTTCCGGCTCGCTTTGATCCTCGTCCAGGCCTTGCAGCTCGCCCTTCAGTTGACCGACATATTGGCGCTATAAAGGAAAATAATTATAAACATTAAATTATAAACAAAAACTACAACTATAATTATAAACAGGAAACACTTCCGTTGAAAACCGTAATGAATACATTCGCGTTGTGACCTATCTGGGGGCTGGATACCACAACGAAAGCAAAATATCTCTGAGAAAAAAAGGAAAGGGAAAAGCGAACGTACCTGATCCTCAACGAACCGTTCGTCAACTTCCTGCTCGGTGGCGCCGTTCTCTCTAGGCGCGCTGTGGTCAAGCGCGACGGCATCAGCGTTCGTCCCCGACAAGCCCCACACGCGGTTCTGCTTCCCCTTCTTCGCTCCACCTTTCTCTGCCACCGCCGCCGGCCTGCAAACGATGCACTTATCAATATATTCGTTAGCGTTCGATAAGTAAGCGAACATTCGAGATTCAACCTGGCAAACCGCTTTAAAAACAGACTGTTTTGTACGTCAAAATTAACGGTTCAATGGACTGTTACTATATTATCATCTGTCTAAACGTCGACTGTCACAGAAACACCCTATTATTACTGTGATGGCAGAATTCCTGCAGCTTCTAGTATCCCAAACCACATCCTTGCTCAAATGCCAACAATGCACGATTGCGGTAAGAAACAGAGTTTTTGCGACGAACTGCAATGTCACTCTTATCTACAAAGCTGCGCAATGCATTCCTCGTCAGAACCAAAAAATTACGACTAAAGCAGGGTTCAGAATGAAAAATTTTGAAAAGAAGGACATTTTCCAAAAGACCCAAATATCCGATTAAAAGTTTAAAACAGATAGTTGGGTCTTTTCGGAAATGTCTTTTTTCCGTGTCAAAATATTTCTTTTTTCCAAAATGACTTCTTTTCGAAATTTTGGTCTTTTTATCAAAAAAGCACAAAAAGGGACATTCGTTGGAAAAAAAGGACATTCAAAATTTAAAAGATTTTGGGTCTCAAAAAAGGACAAATCTTTTTAAAAAGGACGATTCCGAACCCTGGACTAAAGTAAAGCGACGACTCACTTCGGCTTTTCCTTCTTTCCCTCGGCACCACCAGTTTTCATCTTCCTGAAAAGCGCCTCGCGATTCTTCGCGATCTCATCCATCCCATCGGCAGTGGGAGACCCGTTTTCGCTCGTCGGGGAACTCTTGGGCGATGATGGCACCTTGTTGGCGGTCGTCGTGGGCGACTTCACCGGAATCTGACTCTTCGCCGATGCGGCCTTTTCTTTCTCCTTCTCTTGCTTCTCCTTCTCCTGTTGCTGCTTCGATGGGCCTCCTGCGCGTTGGACGATCAACGTCTCGACGGTTTTCTTTGATTTGTCACTTTCCTAAAGACAGAGATATTAGACGAAAAGATAACATGACAACTCGCGACACGACATTTCGCTACACGACAATTCGCGACATCATGTTAAATCAATGCGACAATTCGCGACATAGGTACTGTCGCGAATTGTCGTGTCGCGAATTGTCGCAAAAATATCATGTCGCGAGTTGTCGTGTCGCGAGTTGTCCGTTTCCCGACGAAGATACGGTGTTTAGTCCTGCAAGATGCATTAACTTGATGTATACCATCTCCAATTTAATAAGAACACTTTCCACTTCAGGGACGTTTTTCATATCAGTCTGATTAGAAAAGCGTCCTTTTTGTTTTGGAAAATATCCTCTTAGAAACGAAAAGTGTCCTTATTGAAGTGGAAATGATATATTAAACAGGGTGACACATGGAAGTAACTAGCCATCCACTCAGCCAAATTTCTTCTGGGCGTAATAACTTCTGAGACACGCTGTATTTGATTATATTTTCGGGTATCAATGCTTTATATTTGACGGATGCCTTATCTAATAGCAGTCTATAGTCTTAATTTCTAAATCAGTAACAGAAAGCCGCGAGTAACACCGTAACACGCTCAATACCGATAACTACATTAGGCACGTTTGCTACGGCGTTCACGCTATTAGCCATTATCCAGGGTTCCGAATTGTCCTTTTTTTCAACGAACGTCCTTTTTTGTCTTTTTTTCGATAAAAAGGCCAAAAATTTTTCTCAAAACAGTCATTTTGAAAAAAAGAAAAATTTTGACACAGAAAAAGGACATTTTCGAAAAAAACCCAAATATCTGTTTCAAAATTTTAAACAGATATTTGGGTCTTCTGGAAATTTTCCTTCTTTTCTGTGTCAAAATCTCTTTTTTTCAAATTTTTTAATTCCGAACCCTGTTTAAAACAGATATTTAGGTCTTTTGGCAAATGTCCTTTTTTCTGTGTCAAAATCTCTTTTTTTCTCTTTTTTTCATTCGGAACCCTGCCATTATCGCTACAGCTCCAAAACTTCCTTTTCCTGTTATGACTAAGAAATGGCGACGATACTCGGGACACGCGCCGATGCAACCAAAAAGAGAATACTCACGTCGAATTGTCGCATTTTGGTCGGCGGTGCAACGATGCTCGCGTGTTGGGCATTTTTCAGACATTTCACATAGACGTCATCGAACGCTTTGAAGTAGTTCTTTTTCACGGACAGCAGGCTGACGTTATCAGTCAGAACGTTCTTGTAGCGATCGCGGAATTCGAGCTGGATATCCGACAGCAATTTGTCGGCGTACGATAGTTGTATCACATCTTGGTACACCACCTGCAAAGAATGATCGAGTCAATACTTTCTTAAGTCCAAATTTGCCGATTAATTCTGGAAATTTTCAAACAAGAAATCTTAGATTGAGTAAGGCAATCTGCTTCGAAAGTCGACAGTTCATTCTGTCAGATTTATACATGTATAAACCAAGATACGATTATAATTCTTAGTGAAAACGACATTTTCGCACTGAAAAGTCACCTCATCTCTGCCAACTACTGTGCCTGGCGAAACTTTCTTGTTATTGATCGAAGAATTTTGAGAATAAAGAGGACGATCGTGATAAACACAGCACGTGACTGTGATATAATCTGATAGTTTGGTGCCATTTTCACATTGATTTCAATCGTTTGATGAGAGAAAAATATACTCAGGCGTTCAGGGACAATGAAGCCAGCGTCAGTTCATAAATGCCACCTACAAATCACCGAACGTACCCCTTTTAAGATCTGGGGAACTTTTCTATGACTAATATACACTTTCTTCTTACTTGCTGTGGTGAAATTATAAAAGTGCCGTTTTTCCTCAAGTCAACGCGATAAAATTATTCGTAGCGCAAATGACATCATTCACTATTTCTGTACAGTCTATTTTTCCATCTAAACCTAAGCTTTAGCAGTGCTTTGACCACTAACATCAGTCTGCGTCAATAAACAGGACGCTACAACGCAATGGAAGAGATTTGAACCAATGAACTCTATTGCCTCAAAAGAATATTATAGAAAACAAATAGCTGACCAAGAAGATGAGCTCAAACTCGTTGTCGAGCTTGAACTTGAGCGTCAATCCATCATGCTTGAAGACAGACGTATTTCCTCGCTCCTAAAATACACAGCATTGATAAGAGAGCAGTCGTTTCAAATTGACATTTCAATAAAAAGAATTTTTCTGTTCTTCTATGTACCATTATTACAGGGTCTTTCAGTAATTAGTCCAATCATTTCACAAATTCGTCCAATCGTTTCACTTATTCGTCCAATCATATCCGTAATGCAGCCAAAGATTTCAAAAATGTATCCAACGATTTCAAAAATGCGTACAATGATTTCGGAAATTCATCCAACGATTGCATAAATTCGTACAATGATTTCCTAACCCTCTACACCTTTAAATCTTAGGAAGCTTTGACTTAGTGAACTGTTTTAATAGTTGCTTTTTTGAATGTAAGTAGCTAAACAGAGCATTCCTTTGAAAATTTATGCATCTTTGAAGGTTGCCTTTTTATCTACTTCAAGTGGTACTAGCAGACCCGTGGAAAATTTCCACGGGTTGATCCATAAAATTCGAAAGCGCGACAATTCACACTCGCGCGCAGTAATTTCACGTCTGGTTTCTACGCCATTCATGTGCGTCGCTTCCTTTTCTAATTGATCGATCTGCGGCTCTGTCTGGCCCTCTCGCGCGCTGCAAAGTCGAACTTTCTTGCTTACCACCCTTAGCCGTTGAACGGTA